>PVKE010042680.1:0-13654 GCA_004027555.1 Craseonycteris thonglongyai
CCATGTAGATATAAAATGTCTGAGTAGGCTATAAACAGTAAGTTGTTTCTTACGAAAAACACTATTTTAAAGGATTTTTTTCCTCCTTTAAGCAAAACACACGTAAAAAAAGTGTTTTTACTTTTGTTAAAAAAAAACCCAAACATTTTTATAATGTTAAATGTATTAGAGCAAGTTAAAAAAAGATAAGAAACGTGAAGCTTAGCGAGGTAAAACAAACATGTAAAATATCCCTACAAATAGCCTATGCAAATAATCAATTATGCCTAAAACTACCTCTGCGACTCTTATTTTCCTTTTTTTTTAAATTCTACAATACAGTTTATTAATCCAAGGAATATCTGATGATTGATTTTATTATATGATATACCAGGAACTGAGCTAAATGCTGGGATTAAAAAAGTGACCAGTACTTCGAGGGTTTTGGTTCTTAGACTCAATTAATTATATTTCAGGTCATTGAGGTGGCAGCTAACCTTTGTTCTGCCTATAAAAAGATGTTAAATTAGCCAATAAATTAATATAAACCAACAGGGCACTGAGGGCATATCTTTTGATACAGACCACTGTTGTGCTAATCATTTAACTTATTCTTATAAACTAGTCCTCTATCAGCCTCTAATGGGAAATACTTTGGGGGAGTCCCAGCTTACATTTTAAAGAGATCTATAATTTGGATGAAAAAAAATCATACAAAGGCCCAATTAAATCACTTAAATAAAGGAAACCTTTAATTTAGATCATATTTGTAAAATGTTTATCCCATTTAAAAAATTTTGTCCCAGTTCATTTGCTTCCCCCAGGAGCAAATAAAGTCAGATGGGACAAAAAATTGTGTTTATCTATTCTTCTTTATACATAAAGCAAGGTTTGACATCTAATTTTAACAGTATCATACCTAACCAAGACAGAAAGGCAGGGTTCCCTTTACTGAGAAGTTCTGTGTGGTTTAAGTGTGCATTTAAGTAAGTTTTAAAGAGCACTGGTTTCCTATTTTACACCATACTCTGCTGGATCCTTTATCATTTAACTCCTGAGATTTGGTCCATTATGCTTAAGTTAACTATTCCAAATGTAATTCAATAAATGATTGGGGAGTGCTTGGGCTGGCATAAACAAAATCCTGAGCTTTAGTATGCCAAACTGCTAGATTACATAGTGCAGACCAACAGCCACTCTGAAAATCTCATTGTGGAAAATAGTACAGTGGGTCCCTGAGGTGTGCCCTAAAGAACTAAATGGTGTAGTATATAGAAGGATGGTTGTGCAATAGTTTAGAATATGAATAAATAGAACAGTGAAATAAAATGTTCACTTTTCCACTAAGCTCTACTCTGGAATATTGCTGAAATGGTTCACCAATGTCCAGGCAAGCCAGAAACTTCTAGAAGTTACATTTATTTCATGTGCTATTAAAATAATGAGCTAGTACATTGTACAGAGGCCCCAAAATTTAGAAATCAACTAACTTTAAATGAGGATAATAAAACAAACATGGACAAGATTACTGTTATTTGGCGATCAGGATTGGCGATATAGAATTAAAAATGAAAGTTGAGTTTATGCAAATAAAGAAGGGTTTCAATTTTGTTATTGTGAATTTTGTTTTTCTCTCAGAAGGGAATAATACAGAGTATCCCAATGGCACACTAGTGTGAGAAGGAAAAAACTCAGAATTAAAGACTAGTCTGTGGCTAAAGAAACTGATCTAACCACTACCATGGACCATAGTGATAAGTTAAAACTAAAATATCTAAGAGTTTGTAGTAAATTCAGGTCTGATTCAAACTTGCTTTGATACAAAAGGGTGCAAATTTGGTGGAGAATGGAAGGGCAGTAGGTCTTTCTGGGCTGTGGTAATTCTACCAGCCAGATGGATGGTATCTTATTAATGATAGTACCAACATATTAAAATAGGATTCCTTTGCACCATGACAGAAGAAAGTAGCTTAAAGACTGTCAGCATCTGTAGCCGAGCAGATTTAAAAGGACTAATGCTTTCAAATTCCCATTCTATGGGTCTGAAGTGCCCTAGTAAAGGATATTATAATAAAATGCCCAATGAAGAGTTAAGAATTCAGGTTCTAGAATCAGACTGTCCAGGACTGAATCCAGGATGTACCACAAAGGAAAGTTACCTCACCTATCTATGCCTCAGTTTCCTCATCTGTAAAATAGGAATAATAAATGTACTTAACCCAGTAGCATTGAAGTGAATATTACATAAATTGATGCTTGTAAAATACTTTAAACAATGTTTGAAATATAGCAATATATATTTACTATTAATAATTACTCATTTTAAAAATATATTTGCTGCTAATTAAATTCCTTGATAGGCAAAAATTAATTCATCTTTGATATTAAACAGCATATCCTTTCTCATTCTCTACTTTCCATACACTTATTTTTTAGGCAAATGATAGAACTGATTGATTCCAGCTATTTTGGTCAAGATCCATTATGATTTCAAAATGGCTACACACTGCTCTAACTACTTGATTTTATATTTGAAACTTTTGGGTGGAATGTGAACATTTGAGGGTGGTCTGGAAAAAAATCCAGCCATTGTCAATATAACAAGAAGTTATATGGCTGGATAATTTTCTGACAGTCCTCATATAATTAGCAGCTTTCTATATGGCAAAGAAGTGGAGCAAGGTGAGATGCAATTCCACTTTTGTATTTGTTTACTCTCTTCATCTTAAATCTGTGCCCCTCGTGTGCAAAGGGAAAGTCCATTACAAAGAAATATTCCCATACAGAAGGAAGTCTGGGTTGAAAAAGTAATAGAAAATATTATAAATTCCTCTCAGCTTGAATTTCAACATGCCTGTAACAGCTTTTGCAAAACCTTCATTCTTTAGTGTTCTAGGGTTCATTCTGATTATAGTAAAAACTTAGCTGGTTGGTCACTAAACTAAACATTTTTAAAAAGAAGTCAGCCCAGTTTTGCTCATCTTGCATTTTATTCACCAACAGAGCACAGAAGAAAACATACACATGCCCCCACACTAACAGCTGAAATAAAGAATATGCAAATCAAAGACATGTTTGGAACTGTTTGATTATGTGTGAAAGAGAAAAAAAATTACTGTCGGTGACATGAGTAATCAAAAAGTTTAGCTAGCTCTCTATTCATTTTGCCTCATGCTTTCATCACATGTGAATACTTCAAGACAAACTGGAAATGTCTGTGTGTGGAAAAGTTTTCCTTTTCAAAACAGGAACAGACATAACTCTTGCCTGTATACCTGTATTTGCTTTGAATTCAAAACTTCTTTTTGGATAAATAGCTCCAAGGATGGATTTGGGGATCATTATACTTAGTATTTGGATACCTCATGATTTTAAAGGCTTTCTCATTTGTAGATGATTACACAGTACCTAATTATAACTTCAAGTTAATAAAGGACATAAATGAAATTAAATTAAATATTGTGAAAAGTTACTCTTAAAAGCACCAAAAAGCAGAACTTTTAAAATCGGCCCCAAATCAAACATGTGCTACTTATTTTTAAAAATTCATCTATTGCTGGAAAAGGGAAGACGTTTCATTAATTGATTAAATTATAAATGAGAGTTTCATCAGTATTTTGAAAATATTTTCATCATATGAGTTAGATTCCAAATACTCATAAATATTATAGTACCATAGTGGTAACTGTTAACTCACAATGAGGTGATTTATACATACTAATACAGCATTTCAGTTAAGGTGAGTCACATGAATCATATATGTAATAATATTCTAGGGGGATATTAAAGCCTTTACAAAAAAACAATGAGATCATTTTAGATCTGAAAATAAATATGCCAAAGCCTTATTATTGCTTTAGTAATAATAAGGAAATAAAGATATTATTTAAAAAAAAATTATGACTCTGACCATGACATTCCATTATCTTGCACCTTAGTAGATCCAGAAATCTAGCTCTGCTTTGAACTCATTAACAGTAAAGAGAATCCTAATTTATTGTCCTGGTGTGATGCTTCTGTCAATCCATAAACCAGGTTTACTGACTAAATCCATAATATTTACTTTTAGGATTCCCTAAAGCTGGCCTTCTGTCTATATTACAACCATCTGCTTATCACCCAAATTTCAAAATTGCCCATTTGACATATTTTAGTCATATAGACATTGCAAAAAAAATCCTCTTATAGTAAATATAGTTTTTTGTTTGTTTGTTTTGTTTTGTTTTGTTTCTGAGCAGGTATCCATTCAACTGCAAGCAGACAGCTTATCTGCAGATTGGTGGTTGTAACATTTCCCAACAGCTGAAAATTAATTTGGTATTTAAAAACCAATGAAATCAAGAAAAACACAATAAGCAAGTCTACTGCATGTCTAAAGAATTAAAACAGAAAAACAAAATGAAATGTTTAAATGTATAGAATATTTTATTAATACTTCTATTTTTAACTCAGTTTCACTTTGTTTGACTGTTTTTCTTTAAACACCCCACAATTTTATAACATATTTGGAAGAATATGTCTGCCAAATTCTAATGAGGACAGAATGGTCAGAAAAATATTCCCCCATAGATTATAACTTAAATTTGTGGGATTTTATTTAGTATGGAACTTTCCTAATATATAATTCTCTGCAAGAATAGTGAAATAAACACCCATGAACCCACTATCCTGTTTTAAAACCTATCAACAGTAGTCAATTTTGTTTCATTTGTTCTCTCATGTCCTAAGAATCCTCAACATGGGAGTGCTTTGAAGTTTAAAATTTAAAGCAACTCCCAAATATCTTATTTTTTTTTCAATAAATGTTTCAGTATTTATCTCTAATAGATAAGGATTTTTTTAAATAACCACAGTTAATTATCACACCTAACAAAATTAACAATGATATTTTTCTATCATTTAAAACCCATTTCTTGATCCCATTTTCTGATTTTCCCCATCAAAATATTTTTACAGTTACTTTGACAAAATCTGGATTAAAAAAAAAATCCATACATTTCATTTTATTGATGTGTCACTAAAATCTTTTAATGTGTAATATAAAATCCTTGACCCCTGTGTTACTTTTAATGTCATATAGTTGTGGACAAAGTATAAGGTTTTGTGAGATTAAAATAAAATTTGACTGACTGGAATTATACTAAAATGATTATACTATCATTTACCTAGTTTATATTGCAAGTTAATTTTATTTATTTATTATTATTATTTTTTAAATATTTATTTTATGTTTTGAAGACAGACACAGAGAGAAGGGGGAGGCCCAGAGCAGGCTCCATAGTTGTATGTCATTAGTTTCAACATAGCTTCATACCACACAGGTAGGTGTAGGGCCACACAGGGTGGGAACCGGGCCAGTGGCCTCCAGTGTTGGAAGCACACCCCTGCAAACCAGGGGCCTCTCACATGGGAAGCTTGCCCCGGTGGGAACAAAACTGGGGACCTCTACCATAGGAAGCACACCCCAGTTTAGCATATGGGTCTGCTTGGGCTGGGGCCAGGATTTGACCCTCAGACCCCAGGGTTCAGGATGACCGCTCAATCCACTGAGCCACCCTGGCATCCCCCAGAATTAATATGATGAAGTTACTATAAAGCAAGTAACTTTGTTTGGCGGGCATCTCTGGAAGTGAGAGGGCTGCTATGTAGACACAGTTTTTAATCCCCCTAGTCCCATCTTAATCAGAGCAGCTCTATTTCCTTCTGTTTTATTTATGGGACGCTCACATACAATTCAGCATTAAGCCTGGATTCAAATTCTTGCTTTCACTGAATTCTTTAATTACATTCCACATATTGCTTCCTACACACAGCATGTCTTTTCTGAGACACATTACCACGAATCCCTCAACTCTCAAAGTTCTACTGCATAAGAGCTTTTTAATTGGCAGAATTTATATCTATTTTAAGGTGACAGATGAAGGAGTACATCATAGAGCAACATTTTCAAAGTTTTTCAGTTTTTTCCATAAAATCATCACCAGTCATATCTTTAACTTGGGCTCTAGTCTCATCATGTTGAAAGTCATGCTTGTACATTTTCATAACATAAGGAATTCCAAGCCTACTTATTCTTATTATAGATGTAACTCTACCATGATGTAATTCTACCATGTTCTGAGATTTATTTTCCTGGACTAGCATCTGTTAGACATGCCCAATTAAAAAAAGAGAATTTGCTGCTGCTACAAGTATAGAAAATAAAATATTTGGTGTATTCATTTATTTAGTGAATAAATAAAAATCATATAAAACACCCCAAAGATATATTAACTAGCTACAATTCATTGAGCCCTTCCTATATGTAAGCGTGTGTGTTACACACATCAGCTGGATTGACTCATAAAACATTGAGGGGGCACTATTACCTCCAATTTAAATATGAAAAATACTGAAATAAATAAGTTAAGACAACAATCAAAAGTTACAAAGGCAGCAAGGAGAAGAGCTAAGATTTGAATGAATGCAATATGACCTATCATGATCCTGGACTCTTAACTTTTACCCTAGTGCACAGACAGCAGTCTGAGGTCTACTAGTGAATAAAAGGCTTTGGAAATCATTGGGAAAATCTACAGATAGCAAAACACCACAATTAAGATCTGTGATAAAGATTCTGAACTAAAAGGAAAAATATATGTTGTTGAGATAGGTGGAAAAGACATTTTATAGCAATCTTGTCCAACTTGTGGCCCGAGGGTTACATGTAGCACAGGACAACTTTGAAAGCAGCCCAACACAAATTTGTAAACTTTCTTACAACATTATGAGATTTATTTTGCAATATATATTGTTAAGTCATCAGCTTTTGTTGGTGTATTTTATGTGTGGGCCAAAACAATTCTTCTTCCAATGTGGCCCAGGGAACCCAAAAGATTGGGCACCCCTATTTTATAGTACAAATGCATTTGTTCTAGAAGGACAAATAATTACTTTTTTTAAAATTGTTTTTGACGAAAGAGAGAGAGAGAGAGAGAGAGAGAGAGAGAGAGAGAGAGAGAGAGAGAGAGAGAGAGAGAGAGATACAGAGAGAGAACTGAACTAGGGGCACTCCCCAGTTCAACACATGGGTCCAAATGGGCCATTGCTGGGATTCGATCCTGGGTCTCTGACGCTGCGAAGTGAGCACTTAACCCACTGAGCCATCCCAGCTTCCCCCAATAATTACTATTTAGTATCATTAATAATACAGGAGTAAATTTCTGTTACCTTGAAAATACAGTTGTATCATTTACCAACAAAATATATTCTTAACAAATACAGTGTTATATGTTCTGTAAACTATTAGCACTTTTTAGAAATAGATTTTATAATTCAGAGTAGAAGCTGAATCTCTGATTTAACTTTTGTTTCCATAACTATTGCAAAATAAAATGTTAATCGTAAAGAGCCTGGAAATTTGCTGTCCTGTAAACCTGGATTTGACCAGCTTTGCTGCTCACTGTTGTGTGACCTTGACCAAGCTACTAAACCTTTCTGAATATTTATTCTAATCCTCAAAATAATACACAGTCCATAGGATTTTTTAAAGATTAGTCTGTAAAGCATCTTGCCCAGCAGGGACTTAACATGTATCACACATACACACAAATACACACACACACTTACACACACATACAGAAATATATAGCATACCTTCTGACCTTCCTAATGTCTTCTTTTAAAAGAATTAAAATCAAGGTATGATTTTAAGGTTAAATAAATTAACCACTTAGTTTTTAAATTCTATCAAATGTGGTCTGTAGTAATAGTCAGTAGTAATTTTAATAAAAACAATAGTAATAATAAACAATCAGTTTTGATTGAGAGATCACCATTTAGTCAAAATCATCAGATATTATAAATATCTTTTTACTCTCTAAGTTTTCCCAAAGAATACTTAGCTCACATTAATGAAGTATAACAAAGTTGTTGGGATGGATCTATAGGATATGGATTGTTCAAGAAACACATTGAATTACAACTTATTAGTGGGGAGATTGTCTGATTTATTGTTTCATTTCTCCCAAAAACTTTTCTTTTACAGTTATTATTATTACTTTGATTCAGAAACTATCTCAAACCGTATTGTCCATAATCAAGGAAAGAAAAAATGTGTTATGCTAGTGTAAAAAAGGGCTATTCTTGTTTAAAACACAATTAAAGTAATGCAGCACCATTGCTATCTGAACACCTTGTCCATCATTGTCATTGGCTTAATCACAGGTTTTTATCAACTTCATTACTGCCATCATCATTATCAAAAGCACTTAATAATATGTATTTACAGTTTCTTTACAAATACTCATACCTTTATTAAGTGAGTTATTATTTACCATGTGCAAGACACTAACCTAATTGCTGATCAACTTACTAACAAAGGAAAGTCCCGACCTCATAAATATGGATATATTTCAGTCTTTTTATATAAAGATATTTTCGAATAGAACATCATTTAGGTATACACATACAGATAAAATAAATGTGAGAACAACTGATTTCTTCTTTAGTTGGTGTACATGTAAAACTTACTTGAATTAGTATTGCTAGTTGATAAACAATGAGGCTACTGATGTTTGACTCGGCCTCTTGACCCAAAAACCTTTGTACATATAGATCAATTTAATTCCTTTTAAGAAAATTAATAGATATGTTCAAACAAACCAACTTTTAATTGAACTAGTAAAATCTCACTTTTGAAAGGTGGCCTTTCAGTAACAAAGAACTACATTATATACCTCATGGAAAATTAGTGATACAAAGGCCGTAGTGATTAACAACTATTGGTCTCATAACAGAGTAATCTACAACCTATGAATGAGTTATGTTTGAAAGGTATTACCAGCAGGCTCTTAAGATTTTAAAATGCATATTTTCGTGGAAACACTACGAAAATGATAGGTGCCCAGATTCACTCACAAAATCAATTTGACCTGAAACCAGTGTAGTTCATGAAAATAATAGAGTATTTTCACCACACAAGAGATTTCATTATTGTCTGGTTTAATTCTTTGTTTTACAAACGAGGTAACTGAAGCTCAAAAAGGCTGATTATTGGATTTGTAACACCAACCCTACAGGAAAATGCATTTTAAGCTCCAGTTAGAAGAGTAGGAAACATATCCCAGCAGGATTTGAGATTTCAGTGAGAGAACAGAACTTAAAGCCCTTAGACATGAAGGGAAAACATTGCTTAATCTTATTATGCCAGTACTTTTATACTCAAAGGCATGTCCGAGTTAATCATTAATAAAGAGGATAAATGAGAAAAAGAGAAGTATTTATACTGAAGTTCAGTGTTTTAAAAGCGGAATAAGCATACATGTAGCCTGAGAATGATTGTACCTTGGTTCTTAATTTAAATTAATAATATATTTCGAGATCTCATTCACATTTTTTTCTGCCTTATTCTCATGAGATCTGTGTCTTTTTTCTGTCAGCAGAGGGTGAAAGTCTCTGTATTATGGTGTGATGAAGTATTTAGTTCCTTGTGTTTAGATATATCAGAAGCTGTGAAGCATAGAATCATTCAAAATAATCTAAATTACTTAAACTGTAATTCCAAGGGAAATAGCTCATAGTATATTGTAAAGTTTTTACTTAACATTTGCCAAATTTATTCATAGAACTGCATAAAGCATTTAGCTTTAAAAAGAGGCAGTGTGAAAAATGTGTTTTAAATTGTTTTCAATGAAAAAATGGTTGCAAATTAATCATTTTGTTTCTGAATGTAAAAGGAGCTTAAAATAGCATCCCCTCCACTTTGTCCAATTTACTTGTAGGAATAGTTAACTGTTCAAAGCCCTGATCAATGGTAAAAAAAAAAAAAAGAAACATTCTAAAAACAAGATTTCAAAAACCAACGAATTAATCTATTTAATAATTTGCTTCTAGTTACCATAGTGAATAATTAATGTTTTAACTAAATATTTAAAAAGTATTTATAATCTCATTATCATTATTAATCAAGAACCTATATATAAGGAACACAAATTATTTGTGTATGTGACTCACTTGTACTATGTGTTGGGTAAATGGTTTACAAAGCCATAGTAACCAGTTTCAAAACAGGAATAAAACACTATTTTTTTTCTTCAAGGAATGAAACCTTTTTTTAATGGAGCTTTTGTTTAGACTCCCCCTGGAGATCAAGGAATTAATACATGATTCCATAAAATTATTCAACTTCCACCAAGTATGTCTGACCTTGATCCAAATTACCATTACAGAATGTTTACTTCTTTTCACATTTCCATTCTTCTATTTATTTCTTTTTCTTTTTTATTTAATAAGAATTTCATTGTGTAAGTATTTCTTACATGAGTTATTCTGAATAAATAACTAAATTTCATTTCTTAATTTTTAATTGTTAGATATTTATCATGGTTAAACAATCCTGGGCCCTACTTAGCAAAAATGGTTAAGCCAAGAAATAACATATAAAATGGGAGTATTATAATTTACTCAACATGATATTCCAAAATAAATAAGAGACCCTGAAAACCTTTGAACAGTATGCTGTACATGGGTCATATGTGACCTACACATAAATTTTTGAAAATAGAGCTGTTAGAAATTTTATATTAAATTCTATTTTTATATATATTTTTTCATATTTAGAGGTGATAGGTATAGTGAGTTAGATAATATTATCTTTTTTGAAAAAATAATACCCTGACTTCAATTTGTAAATTCCAATACTCTCTCAGGTTAATTTGAACTTAGTTTATGAATTAGATAATTCATTTAAACTCAGTAGAGGGCAAAATAAGGCGACAAGGAAAAAATACAAAAGAAGCCTATTATCACTCTCATATAGTTAAATTTGCTGCATTTACTGGTACTTACGCTGCCAGGAGTTTGATGTGAATTTATCATCTCATGGTTTACTTACAATGATTTGAGCAGTATATGTCCTTATCCTCATATTGAGGATGTGGAAACCGAGGCCCCACAGACACCTCAAGGGAAACTTGCGCAGTTTATATTTATATCCACCCACCTTGAATTACTGTAGTGAATAATGGCCAATTAAATACACTGGACACTCAAGAGTGGTTTATTTTTTATATTTTTCCCCATATGTTAAAAATATTTTCATTAATTATCAGAAAATAAGGAAATAATAATGACTGGAAAAGAGATACAGTGAAAAAGTTTCTTAGTATCTTTTTTATTTTTTTATTTTTAATTTTTTTAAAGATTTATTTTATTGTTTTTGACAGAGAAAGAGAAAGACAGAGACAGAGACAGAGAGAAAGGGGAGAGCCCAGAGCAGTCTCCATAGTTGTACAGCATCAGTTTTTGACATTGTTTTCATTCCACACAGGTGGACAGGGGCGACACAGAGTGGGAACCGGGCCTCCTGCATGGGAAGCATGCTCCAACTAGCTGAGGGCCAAAATGTGGGCCTCCCACACATGGGAAGCTCACCCCGGTGAGACGCAAACTGGAGACTTCCCACATGGGAAGCACACTCCAGTTCAGCATATGGGTCCGCATGGGTCCGCATGGGCCCGGCTTGTGATTCAATCCTTGGACCCTGGGTCTGGAAACTGAGTGCTTAATCCGCTGAGCCATCCTGGCTTCCCCTTAGTTTCTTTTTATTAAACTGTGCTTGATATATAATGGTTATAATAATAATTGTATAATAATACAATTACATATAATAATATGTATTGTAGCAGTTAAAATTTCAAAACAAAAAAATAAATCTTATGGTACAAAAAGGAAAGACATATGGAGTAATAGTTTAATTATATGTATGTAATTTTGAAAATTTTGACAAAACAAACTTTTTACTGAAGTTTGGACTCCAATTCAGTCTTTTCAACTTTAGGCAGAAATAAAAAATCCAAGTGTCTACATAGGATGGCTTAACTGAAATAAGTCAAGTTCAGTTTCTTTGCTTTACAGCCACTGTTATATCATGTTGATACTATGTAAATAACAACATATATAGTACAGTGGGGCTAGAGACATTAACCAAAGTGAGCTGGAATGATTCCAAATCATTAAAAACTTACTCAAAAAAAGGATTGTGTTTCTTTTATTCAAGTGGGTCAAGGGCAAAAAAGTAAAGTAAAATAAAATAAAATAGCACTAGTGAATCGGTATGTGTGTGTGGAGAGGGGTAAAAACATATAAATATTAATTGCATATATCAATATAGATGCATTGATTGTAAACTTTTCATAATATTTTTAGAAACAGTTCTTTTGCATCAAAGGCACTGTATAGATTCACATGCCCTGTTTAATTTTTTTAAATTACAGCTAAAAAGCTAAAAAACTGAGTTTTTCCAGTCAGAGTGGTTACCAATGCTCCGTGACCCCTTCTTTCTGTATGTTCTCCCCATACTTCTCTAACTTTGTGTATCTAGACTCTGTGTCTCATTTTCTTAGCTAGTGTCTAGTCATATTTGAAGACTCACTGAGTACTCATTACTATGACCTCAGCATTCATTGGATTTAGGGCTACTCAAAAATGCTTCAATGGTATACTCTCCATATTTTAATCATATAAATATCACATTATTTTGAAATTTTGCTATGAATGTCTTTTTCCCCTACTAGTTGAGATTACTTGTATATCCCAGCATATACTTCCCTGGCACTAATCACATGTTTGTGTGAAACAGCAGGTATTAAAAAAGATTGTGTAAGCAGGGCTCTCTTTTTTCATTTCCTCGTTTTCTTAAAGATTTATTTTATTGTTTTTGAGAGAGAGAGAAAGAGAGAAATGAAAAGAGAGAAAAGGGGACAGAGAAAGAAAAAGCGAGATGTGGGCACGTCCCGGCAGTCTCCATAGTTGTACATCATTAGCTGTGACATGGTTTCATTCCACACAGGTAGACGTGGAGTTTTGCGGGGTGGGAACTGAACTGGGGGACTCATACATGGGAGGCAAGAAACTTCACTGCTGAGACACCCCTGGTGGTTATTAGTTGTGCTGCGGTCAGCATATGAGGTTGCATGGGCCGGGGCCAGGAATTGAAGCACAGATCTCACATTTGTGAGCCAGTGTTCAACCACTGAGCTATCCTGGCATTCCCCATTTTCTCATTTTATCTCACAAACAATCAATATTACTTAAGCAATTATCAATCATGTCTGTCAGAGCTTCCTTAAATATAAATTGAGTGTCATAAATTTCTTAAAAATGATAACCAAAATTAGGGCCTTTAATTCAGTTTACTTGTGATTGATGCCCTCATATCCTTTAAAGGAGGTAATAGAGAATGCTACCAGTTATATTTTTAAAAAAGCTGCCTGTCCTCTGCCAAACCTCTCCTAACTTGAGAAAAGATATTTATTTGCCTGGTCACCAGATCCATTTTACAATATTTATCATGAGCCCCAGGGTCTGTCCTCTAGACCTGCTTCCTTGAGTACTTCCTTCCGATAACCTCATATATAGAAGTACACAAGTCATTATTTTCTGTCTTCTACATATGTCTTGATTCAAATCAACCACCTCTTCTCCTTTCCATTCTCATTGTTATATCCTCAATTAGAAACATTTATGACCAAGATATCCAAAGCACCAAACACATTTACAAATATGAAAGTATGTAAACTCTGCTGGAGAAGTTCACGTTGAACTTTATCTCCTTTTTACATAGAACTGAAAGGTTAGTAATTATCAATAATTTGCCACTAAATAATATTCACTGAGAAGGTACTGCACTATGGAG
>PVKE010042681.1:0-13655 GCA_004027555.1 Craseonycteris thonglongyai
TTGTACATCTGTAAACTGTCTAATTGTTACCAACCAATGTAACCTCATCAAATTTAACAATAAATTAAAAAATAAATAAATAAAAAATAAAAAAAATAAAAAAAAAAAGAATTCCTATCGTTGTATATAAAGAACTGATTTTTAAAATGTGCAAAATACATGATAGACCTTTAACAAAAAAAAGATGTATGGCTACACATTCCCTCATTAGTAATCAAAGAAATTAATCTTAAAATCATGATGAGGATATTTTTGTTCAGTTTGTGGATTCGACACATGTATAAAGTTTTTCTTCTTCAAAAACTCAGGTACTATAAATAAAAGGATGACAACAACTAAAGGTATATACTCATAAAGGCAACAATAACAGAGAGAGAGCAATGGCTTTTACTACCAATGGACGGAGGGGTTAAGTAAAACATTGCATATTGAATTCTAAAAGCTTCTCCCAGCCTTTTGCTAATAGCTCTCAGGAAACCAGCAAAAGGCTTTATCTGCCAAGTTGGTGAATAGAAATGTCTTCTCTGAGGAATCAAGGCAGCTCAAGTGAAAAAACTAGAACTACTAGTATTCAAAGTTTCCCAGCCATATGACCCTGTAGTGTGGCCCACATTACACTGGGCCAGAGTTTCCCATAAGCTTTTCACTGCTCTTGTCTTAATTGAAGAAAAAAGTGATCACCAGCCTTTGGGGATTTTTCTAATATGAGTACCATAAACCAAAGCATGTAAACAGAGAGGATAGGGCAAAATAACAAAGGAAACTTAGAGGAAACAGCTATAGATGGGGAATAACACTTAGAAAACAGCTATTATTAATGTCTTCAGGGAGAGAGAGGAAGAGATTCACAGACGTACAGGACAGTGGATTTTCCTTCAGCAGAGAGAGGCAAATAGAAGGACATCACAGGAACTGATAATGTTCAGTTTCCGAAGCTAGAGGCAACTCTGCCCACCATAAGGAGATGAAGGTTCTCCTCCACTTTGACCAACGGAATGGCAGTACTGATAGAGACAAAACATAAATGAAGGGCATTTCCTACGTTATATTAGAACTACACACACACAATTTTCTGGAGTCTACATCAGCACAGAGGAAAAATGAAATGAAAGCATAAGATAGTGACTCATGCTCTATATTTATTTTTTTTTTATGTTATGTGGTAAGAGCGTGAAGACTCTGAGGTTATAATAGAAAGATCTGGAATTAAATCCTCACTCTGCCACTTGACCACTGAAAGCAACTAGGCAAACCAACTTCGCCAAGCCTTACTTTCTTCATCCATAAAATGGAGTAATAAAATAAATTCTCTAGAATTAATGTGAGTATTCAAGATAATGCATACATACAGTTGGGAGTAAAGTGCTTGGTCCAAAGTAAAAACTAAATGAATATCAGTTTGGTATTATTATTATAGTAAAACATATGGTGTTTTTATTTCATAGTAGTTGAGCCATTATCATCAAATATTTTTCTTGTTTTTATTACTTTGTTATTATAATTAAATAACCTCAGTTATCTATATCTATTAATATATATTTACATAGACATACATGGATATAAATATAGATACATGTCCTCATGTCTATTCAGATATAGTATATCTATGTAGATATAGCTACATATATTTTGGTTGATGAACTGATCAATGATTGATAGATGACAGATAGATAGATAGGTAGATACATAGACAGATAGATAAATCAGTCTGCTTGACTCCAACTTCCTGTGGAAGTGAGGCTCTATTACCCAGAAGGCAAATAAATAGGCAAACAGCTCCCTTTATTGAGTTCTGATTTTATAATACTTGATTCTAATTCTAAATGTTAATATTTCACAGTTTAAAGGTTTGCTTTGTTTCTGTTTTTCTGTCTAATATTTGTTAAATGGCCCTCAATTTTGTATTCCTATTTTAGGATGTTTAATTTGTTCTTTGTTTGATTTGAAGATCTAATAACTGAGTGTGTAGGAAGGAAAGATATCTAAAAGACAGGAAGAGGAGTCAAATTATACAAACAAAAACATTCTAAGAGCAAAGATTGCTCGGCTGTGCCAGATCAAAATATGTCTTGCAAACATCCACTTCTATTCAAAACTGCCAGGGAAAACGTGCCTGTGCTTTATATCCTTCAAATGTTTCCAGAATGCATTGTGAAAATCAGAATGATCTGTGGTTACAGCCGTTTGGTTTCTGGTGGGTGTTGGGTCTTTTTTTGTTGTTTTTTTTTCTTCTCTTCATTCAGCAGCCAGATACCTGAAGCTAATGGCAAAGCCATAAACCACAAAACTGAATGAAAAGGCATTTGGGCTACAATTCAATTCACATTTAATGGTGCCTGGAGCAATTAGGCCTGGTGACAACCACTTTATCAGAGAATAAAATTTGGATTTATTCTTTGTCATCCCAGGAGCTCTAGATAAGCTCACCTTTGAACTGAAGCAAGAGATCAGCAAAACCTCCCTTTTAACATTAGTCACAAAGTTTTGTTTGTTTGTTTTAATGGAAGCCTTTTGAGGCACTGAATTCCTTTGAAGCTTTGCTGATGAGAACCCTGTGTTCACCCTGGCAATGTTAGCTTCTCTCATCAAAGGTGCTTCTGGCTTCTGTAGAAATGATAACATAAATAGTGATAGAAAACATTTCTTGAACACTTACATTATATGAAGAACAGTGTGAAAGCTTTACATTGATTAGTACATCTAATGCTCATGACCGCATGAAAAAAGTACTAAACTCTTTATTATACAGATAAGAACAGTGCTGCCTTGAAGAGAAGAGAAATTACTTGCTCGATTCCATGAAAACAGTGGAACTGAGTGTGCTGTGAGTTTGTCAAAATCCATTTTCTTTATTTCCAGGGCTCCCACCTGTATTTTCCAGCTTTCCCTGCTATAAAGCATGGCAATACCATTAAGTTCTGGCCAATGAAATGTGAGCAGAACTAGTGTGAGTTTTTCCAGGTGGACATGTTTACAAAGTAGGTAGACTTCCATGTAGTCCCGTTGCTAATCCGTTTCTAAATGGAGAACATCCCAAAGCCATTCAGAAATGAACCCACGAAAGAATAAGAACCTAGGTCTCCAGTTGATAAAAGAAAGCATAGCTTACAAAACCCCTTTGCCATTCATTAGACTTCAAGTAAGAAATCAACTTTTTAAGTATCTGTGGCTTAATATAATAAGATTTATTGTTACTAGCTGTATGACATTTATGAAAATGCTAGCTAGTTGTCCTCAGAGGGCAAAAAAACTGCATGTTTAATTCAAAGTGTGTGATTCTGTAGAACAAGATAACAACCGCTGTGCGATACCATTTCTAAGCCTGAGGAATAAATCCCCCATCGCTAGGATTCTGAACACTTGCCCCATTCCATCCTATTGGCCATTGTTTTGTTATTGTGTTGATTAGGGAAATCATTCAGTAATTTACAGACATAGCAACTGTATCTCCCGTAAAAATAGAAATATATATTTATGACTTGAAAAACCATTAATATTATATTTCCAAGACAAGGGACTGAGGAAGTCATCTATTTGGAGCCCTTGCTTTGAGGCTTGGGTACTCTGAGATTAATGACTCAAGCAATCTGACAAACCTGATAAGTTTTATGCATACTTATGCTCCCAAAATGCATATAAATATAACATTTTGCATAAAATCCCAGGGTCCATAGAAATGGATTTAGGACCCCTGACATGTGTGATTTCATATAATTCGCACAGAGGGTTTGCCTAGCAGCAGTTTTATTATCCTCATTTTACAGATGACAAAACATAAGATACAAGCGGTAAGTGACTTGCCCGAGCTCAGACATTTGGTAGACGGCAGAATCAGGATTTAAATTCAAGGCAATTTTACTCCACGGTTCATATCCTTTTGACTACTTTATACTTCCTCAGCTCCTGTGATGTAGTGAAACATTGCTCAGTGCCTCACAACTAGCTTAAAATTATTCTTTTAAATGTAACATTTTGGAAAACACACCAGCCTTCACCATTCAAAATGTCGGTACTTAGTGCAATTATGCAAAGTATGTTTTTGTGAAAGACAGACTAACTGAAATGTTGAGAATGAGGTACAAAAAGATTGAGAGAGCTACGATCTTCATAAATTATTGTCAGACATTACCTTTAAGTCACATTTCTTTTTCTATCTAAGAATATTACAGAAATCTACCAGGGCATGTAACATAAAATAGCCTCATGTGCCTATTCCCAAAGTTTACCTGCCCTCCAGACATAGGGAGTCCTGTGGAGCTACCAAGAAGCATCTGGGTGTCCATGGTACCTCGTGGCCTTTGGTGAGAAGTGTTTCTGTCCCAAAGTCTTTTCCTCATTTTCCTCAATATAGCCCATCCCTCTTACGTAACACGTTCTCTGGCCCATGACCAACCTCTCTGCCTAAAACAAAATAAAATAAACCCAAAGAAGCCACTGTTTCTTCATTTGTGTGGGAATAAGAAGTGTGCAGAGATCAAAATGTCCGTTTAGTCAAATTGTGGCAAAAAGTTGCACATCACAAAAAGAGCAATTATTTATTTGGGGATTGCTTGGCTTGTCCCTTTCCCCCACCCCTTTCTTAATAGACTTTGCTCCAAAAAGACAATGTCATCTCCCTCACTCTTTATTGTATCCCCCACTCTAGCAAAGCACAACACCGAGTAGGTATGTATTAGTTGAATGACTGAAAAGTGGTGGCTTGGCCCCTAATTCAGAGAATTGGGGGCCTCTCTAATGATAACAGATGGAGAAGGGTCTCCAGTAAGCACTCCTCCTGAATGGCTGCAGCACGCCTGGCACACATGTGTTCCTAAGAGTGGGAGTACTGCAATGAGCCCAGTGGGCCTCCGGCTCCTTAGAAGCCCCTGTGCGATCTCATTGGCAGCTGCCCCACTAACATCCTACATGGCCCTGCCCCCTCCTCCGGAGCAGCTGCGCTGGGCAGGGCTGAAGGCACAGGCCTCACTCAGCAGCCCGCTGGCGGTGCCCGGCTCAGTTCCGCATCCAGAACATCTGCTTCTGTCCACTCCTCACCACAGCCATCCCTGCCCAGCCCGGAGACCAGACCCAGGGCTCTGCCCTCCTGCAGAGCTGGAGGCACTTGCTGCTAATTCAGAGATGTCACAGGATGCACACAGACCATGGATCAGTTAGAAGCTGGCGGCGTGGTCACCCTGGGGCAAAGAGCCCGTGCAAGATGTTGCTGGACCAGCAATATGCCAGTTTATTTCCACATCTGAAGGTTTTTAAAAAATAGTGAGAATAGCCTATTCTCTTTGTCTGTGTCTTAATTAAAGCCTATTTCATGGACACTTAGCAGGAAGCACAAAATCTTGGAGTTGGGAAGACCCAGCTTTGAAGCAAGGTTTCTCCATTTATTGACACTATTACTGAAGATTCTTTAAGATCTCCTATCTCAGAAGCAGTGTCCTTGCTTATAAAAATGACCATTTTTAGGTCTGTGTCATAGGCTATTATCATCTTCCTCTCTTCACCTACCTCATTATTCAACTAGAGGTATTATTCATGTTGTACACATACATCTCACAAGGTCCACAGATCACCTGCGTTCAAGTCACTTATGGCCCAGGTAATTCTAACGCATGCTAGAGACTGTTACAAACTATTTGATTAACTCAAAGTCCAGATTGCACTGAATTGGTCACAACAGTAGATGATTCTTTCCTAGTCTAGGACCTATGTTCTTTAAAATCTCATGAAAACAGATTTATTATCAAAAAATTTAGGGCCTTATAAATGTATTAAAAATTAGTTTGACAAAATGTATACTGTGAGTAAATGCACTCCATAAAAACCCTTACAGATTTTTTATGTGAATATAACCCAACATTCTTTTCTATGGAAAGTAAAACATTAACAACAATATCATATACCTCTTGAGACATCTTGATAGTGGTATTCTTAATATCTACTTGCCATTAATTGTTTTATATATACTTAAAGATACTCCTACATTTTTCCGGGTAACACAGGTCAAGCTTTATACCAAATTATTAGCACGTGATGTGATAACTCTTGGCAATGTTTAATATGGTTATAATTTCAAACTAAGATTGGAGACTGAAGAACTTAATCAATGTTTATTAAGTTACATATGAGGACGGGCTGATAAATTGTGCCTCCACTGTAATAGTTTCGTTACTTACACATATCTGGATAGAATTGGTTCTATGTAATCACATGGTATCTCTCCTCAATCATTCTTGACCTTGTACACACAGATTCCTACATTTTTCACCCAGTGCACAGCAAAATGGAAGAGTGTTCAGATGTTCAGTTCAAACAGTGTGCTGTTATTGAATTCTTAATAGCAGAAAAAGTTCTTCCAATTGATATTCACAGATGAATGCAAGCCATTTACGGTGATCAGTGTGTTGATATAAGTACAGTAAGATGCTGGGTAACGGTGGTTCAAAGACAGAGAAGTGGAGCAAGCAGATCTGAGTGACAAGCCACAAAGTGGAAGGCCTATGATGGCAAGTGATCAGCTTCATCAAGACCGCGGCAGTGTATTGAAGTGTGTGGTGATTTTGTGGAAGAATAATTACACAACATTGAAAATAAATGAAATAGGTATATTTATATTTTGATTTCATTAAAATCTTTCCCTGTTCATTTTCTATTTAAGTGCAGTCAAAATTTATCGACATGCCCTTGTATATTCAATCAAACATTCACATGGTTGAAAAAAGAATAAAGAATTTACAGTTTTACTTTCATGAATATCCAGTAGCTTACAGCTTGGAGAGATCCCTACCCCAACATGCAGCCGAATCCAGGATCCATACAGACAGGATTAGTTGACGACCAGCACGTCAGTAAACACAGGTTTACAGCAGGTCAGCAGGATTAGCAATTTTCAGTGGAGGGGAACAAAGCTAGGTTTAGAATGGGGAGGGGGGTGGGGGACAATAATACTGGAGGAAGAGGGCAAAGGAGAAAGAGAGAAAGCAGAAGCAGTTGTCATTTACTGATTGCTTAGCATTTTTAATAATGAACAGAATATCTAGATAAAAGGAAGTCAGGAAGTAGAGGACTTGAACAACACTCTACCAGGGGTCTCCAAACTTTTCAGCCGCATTAACTATCAAACAGCAGTTTGGGGGCCGACTACACACGCGAGGTCCAAATAAAAAAGAATCAAAACATAGATGTTGTTTTTAATTATTTATTTAATATTATTTTATTCAGATAAAAACGTCTCCACGGGCCGGATGAGAGGGCCTCGAGGGCCATAGTTTGGAGATCCCTGCGCTAAGCCAACTAAACCTACAGCCACAAAAAGGAATAATGATTGACACACGCCACAATGTAGAAAAACTTAAAAAACATTGTTCTGAGTAAAATAAAAGGTGGACACAAAAAGTTAAATATTGTATAAACCCTTGTTTATGAAATGTCCAAAACAGGTAAATCCATAGAAATAAAAAATAGAGTAGTGTTTTCCAAGGGCTAAATGGAGGGAGCTATTAAGAGTGACTCTACAATGGGTATGAGTTTTCTTTTAGGTCATAAAAATGTGTTAGAAATAGATAGAAGTGGTAGGACTGCATAGTGATACCAAATGCCAGTGACTGTACTCTTCAAAATGGTTCATTTTATGGTCTGTGAATTTCACCTCAATGTCTTAAAAAAAAATTAATGTTAGCAGCTTAGTTGGAAGCAAGTGTCAGTTATGAGAAAAACCTCTCTTTTAGAAAATGCAACATTATTAGCACTTTAAATGGAATAAGCAGAATATTGAATGATAAGTGAACATCAACAACTCTAAATACATTTTCAAAAAGCTTCAAAAGATTTGCCTCTGAATGTTAGAATGTTTTGAAAATACTTTAATTCTAGTGCATTTCACACCATCACACACACACACTGATAAAAAAAAAAAATAACATTTTAAAAATTATGAATCTGGGGAAGCCGGGATGGCTCAGTGGGTTAAGCGCTCACTTTGCAGCACCAGGGACCGAGGATCAAATCCTGGCCCCGGCCCATGCGGACCCATGTGCTGAACTGGGGAGTCCCCCCAGTTCAGTTCTCTCTCTGTCTCTGTATCTCTCTCTCTCTCTCTCTCTCTCAAAAACAATAAAAAAAATAAATAAATCTTAAAAATTATGAGTCTACAAAAGATTCTCACAATAAGTTATTAAAAGTATCCTAAATATTAGAAAGTATGGTGTTGGAGTATATTTGGAAGCATATTTATTTGTATTGGTACATAAAACACTAGTACACCTTACAACTGATGGCATCATGAGTTAAGTGAAAACTAGTAGATACAATGATAATATTACTGCACTTTGAACATATGCTTTTTCCGGGTTTACCCACTAATTCACTTATTTTCATTAATCACGATTTTAGAATGTACTGCACTGAATATAGCCATTCAGAATATAAATGGTTAAAAGTTTTGCTATGATAAATTTGAAGGACCTTTGATTAAAAATTATTTGGAAGCAATTTCATGAAACACTCACTACCTTTCATTAAGTAAGACACACGAGAACCTGGGAGAATTTTCATAAACTAAGGACTATTAAGAGGCAGTTGTGGGATATAATTTGGGCACCACACAGTGACTGTCCCTTCTTAGAAATGTATAGGAGGCCTAGTGGAAACCATACTTGAGCACCAGCATCTTACAGAGCAGATAGGAGTTTTAACTTTATCTTAACAGAATAAAAAGAGAGTCCATTCCAGCCAGAGGAAATTATAAGGCCCAAGGGGAAGAGTGTATGAAGCAATTTGTGAAGAGAGTGGAAAAGGAAAATTGACAGGAGATAAGGCCAGAGCCAAGTCAAGAATCTTCTACAATATTGGGTTTCTGGGTGTCACACTAATAATCACGTTCTTATTTAGCCCTGTTAAAAGAAAGTTACATGACATATCATTAATCTTTACTGATCTCTTTGATGAAACAGATTTGAGATGGAACCAGGCAGGGCCTAAGGAAGGCTTAGACTTTGGCCTGAATCCATGGTACATTACCTCTGCAATCTCTAACTTCTCTAATTAAGAAAGAGAGAGAGAAGAATGTTAACCCTATGCAATAGCTCCCAATTATGGAGGTTATATTTTGTTCCAGGAATGATATTCAGTACATACACATATATACACAATGAGTTTTCAAGCAATATATTTTCATGAGTATTGAAAAGGTTAAGAAAAAAAACCAAACATTAAAAAGCCTATAAAATACAAAAATCACACACTCAAAAAAATGTAGCCTCACAGAGATTTCATAAAATTTGCATCATTACAAAGCAAAAAAACTATTAAAATCAACATCTAATTTTTATCATTCATTCAGTCATTTAAATATGTATTGAATAAATGCCCTGACTATCCATGTTGATATATTATTTAGACCTTTTCATGTATCATGAAAATGGGTTTTTCTCATTTCCATGGGCCAATGATGGTTTAAAGATAAATATACCACGACCCCACATCTCAACCTTGAAGTAAGTCCCTTGGTGTGTGTGTTTGTGGGGGGGCAGAGGGGTTATAGGTGGTTAATCTAGAGAACTGGGGGATGAAACATCTTTTATTTTTGTTATAATCTGTCTTTAGTAATAGAATAAAATGTGTCTTGATTCATATCAGAATCCAAATGAATACCATATTTGACATAACCATCTGATATTTGGTTTTGAAAGTTCAGAAAACAATAAACAACTATACCTATAACTTCTCTGGAAACAAATATGTCCCTTTACTGGAAAGTAGAGACTCATGGAAATCTGTGGTTAAATTATAAAAGAAAAAAAATTATCCAAGATATATGTGTTCCTGTCCTTGATACTAATATTGACTTTTGTCCAAACATATTTAATTTATCTTGGAATCAATGTTGTTGTTTATTTTATCATCTGTTCTGCAAATTTGATGCCTTGCACATTTCAATTTACTTCTGCACTCATCTCCCTTCCCTTTACACGATGAACTGCAAGAGGCATTTTGGATTAACCTTTTTATCTCCAAATCCTAGCATTCTCCCAAACATTGAGTAGCCTGCTGATTATCATTTGAATTGGTGAAAAGAGAACAAAAGAGTAACTGTGTCAGTGAGTGACTCTGTAAAACATGTAGGTCAGGAAATGACTGACTGGACAACAGTCCTGGGAGAACTTAATTCTAAACAGTCAGTAGCATTATTATCTCCATCTAACAAATGAAGAGCTTCAACCTAAGAACATGTGAATTCTAAGATATTACATGCTATTATTACTGTCAAGAAATTGTTATGCACCAAACCCTCCACTGAATACCTTATGAGATTTTAAAAGGGGTCCTCTCAGCCCCTTGAACTCTATCTATGTAAGATGGGCTAAAATCAAGGTGCCCATGTTGTTATTTTACCAACTGTGACACATGTGAAAGTGAAAAGGGACTTTGTTAATCATGTTCTAGGACTACAGAATTTGATCAGGATTGTCCCAAGAAAACTGGCACATAATATCACCCTAGTTTAAATCTCTATTTCATGGACAAGATTTCCAAAAACCTGTAACACAGTGCATTAGAATCTCCCTGCCCATGTGTGTCTCTGTGTTCTGGACTTCTCTTTTTATATAAAGAAAAAAATTAAGTATACATTTTGGACAAATGTAAAAAAGACATGACATCTCTACAAAGCATTCATTAGTAAAGCAGATTGAGTAACTATTTGGGTCAACTGGAAAGAGAAATTTTAACAAAGCACAAACCAAGAAGTTTGAGTTGTAGATCAAGCATTGAGGACTTAAATGAGCCCACCAGCAAATGGCTATTGGCCATGTTCTCATAAAAAGCCAACCTCAGAGCCTCTCTTACTCCTTCTTCTCCTTTCCCTTCCTCCCTTTCAACTAGATAGGAGTAAAAACACTCCACCCCTCTATTTTTTCATACAAGTAGTTTTACATCCCTTAGTTATCTGTATTTGCAAAACCCCTTCATTTTCTCACCTTCTATTCCAAAGGCAAGTATTTCTTGCCTCTAAAACCCAACAATTCCTGTCTTCTAGAAGCAATGCAGAGTCCATATTATAATACATGTCATAATATCAGCAAGATGGAAAACATTCCTGACAAGTACTTGTAAATACCTGCCACATCTAATATACTACATAGAACAATCAGTTTACCTGAATGCCCCTCCTAAGCCCTTGCCTAAGATTCCAGTAGACTACCCAAGGGTCTATTTATTTCTAGTTCCTTATAGTGTCATGTCTTGGGTCTGGGCCATTTATTATCAACCTGCTTCCTGGAGGGGCCTGCTCCCCCTGACCCCCACATCCACTCTACTTTTACCCTATAATTCTGAAACTGATTCAAATTATCTCTTGAATCCTGTCTAGGACCAGTCTGGGTTTGGTACCTTCTTTGGGATTTGTGCCCTACTATTGTTCTCCCTCTATAAATTATTGATCTGTTGGTTACAAGGGACAGAAAACCAACCTAGACTATATTAAATATAATATTTATAATAGGTTGGCATTGTAGTTAAAACATAGGCTTGAGTGTTAGGTTTTCCCCTAAGGCAAGTCTCACCTATTAACTGAGTGACCTTTGGAAAATCACTTATAAAATGTACACAATATGTTTCCATTTCTATAAAAGTAAAATACATACACATATGTACATGCTTAGGACATTTCCGAAAAGACAGCACAAGAACTTGTCAAACATTCTAGACTTACAATTGGGGATTCAAAAAAAAAAAGAGAGAAAATGTGTAAAAGAAAAATAAAGCAATCAATTTAAAGCTATTTATAACTAAATCAAATAACAACAACAATATAAAGACAAGAGAGTGGAAACTTGACAATGATTCCATTTGAGGCTTAAAGGGCTATTTTCTCACATCCTTTGTCTTACAGAAGAGGACTCAGACAAAACTGGGGTTTTTCCTTCAACATTGCTCTCTAAAGCCCTGGATAAGTTGCCTGTCTTCTCTTTTTCTGTTTCTTTCTGTAAAAATAACAGTAAGAATATCCATATACTGAAATAATTTTAAAGAGTCAATGAGAAAAACCACTACACAATCTTATAAAAAAGAAATATCAAGACTGCTTTATTGTTAACACCAGGTCATTGTCACAGAAAGGCCAAGATCATAAATTGGTGGTATGTCTAGGAACACTAGCCACAGCTTCTCCCTTGCTCCCCTGAACAGGAAGCATTGAGCTTCCTTGCAATTTACTCAATAAAGTGTAAGTCACGCTGTTTCTAACGAGCATCCCAGTCTTCTCCATGGAATCTGAGTGATGTCTTTCTCTCAGGGTAGAATTTTCTGCCTGTCAGCATCTAAAACTACCATATCTGGCACTGGTTAGTGGAGAAGTAGTAAATGGGTTCATTGTGAAGAGATCCTTTCAGAAATCTCCAGCAGGAAAGCAATTGTTCTTTGGCCACTGATACTGTCAAAAGCTGCCAGAAACACACGTGGCAGAAGTCTGCAAAGCACTCGTGTCTGCAGAGTGGATGCGAACATGAAACACTGTGGAACACGTATTGTTTTCCCTACAGAATGGTGTCCGATGCCTTTCTGTGACTGTCCTTCCTTTCCTCTCATTTCCCGTTGTGCCATGTTAGAGGAAGAGTGGCAAAACAGTGTCATCTTCAGTCACCCTTGTTAACCACCACTTGCTTTCTCCACATGTCAGCATAACCCCAGGCACAGGTGGCAAATGTGATTATCAAAACCAGAGAGCAAATGCTCTTCTATTTATAAAGCATTGTGACCACAAGGGGAGTTATTATCACCACTCCCCTTGGGGAAAACTTGCCCTGGAAGCAAATCATTTTGAAAAGGCCCAAAGAATAAATGTAGAAAATACTACTTGAAGGAGAAAAAAAGAACAAACATGACAAAGTGAAAAGAAAGCATTTACTGATGGCAGAAGTTACTGCTCACCGAAAAGTTTACAATAGGAAATTGGAATTGGACTTTGAACTATGCTCTTGTGACCTTGTTATGATTAATAGCCACACATGGTCCTGTGTTTTGTAACCATTTAAAATCACCCTTTGCCTCCAGTAGGGACTTTGTTTTCCTTTAAAGTGTATTTCTGAAGCTGCTGCACTTAATACAACCCTGTGGGCGTTCCATATGAACCTTTGCTTTGGCAAAAAGTACCTGCAGGCTTAGGAGTCAGAAAACCGTGTGTTTGAATCTTAACATTGATGATTATGGGTTCTAGCAACTCGGGTGAACTCTCCAGATCTCCAAAGATTTTCATACCCTTGTGGACAAATGATTAGATTAAATGGTTACACACACACACACACACACACACACACACACACACACACGAGAGCTGTCCAGAAAGTATCCAGCATGTAACCATTCTTGTTACATCTCATTATATTGACAATGAAAAGACTGTTTCCAGACAGCATATATATATATGCACAAACTCATACATACATACACAAACACACACACACGTGTATATGTATACTATACACATAATAGAATGTTTATATATATATATATATATATATACACACATATATATACATATATATATATGTATATGTATATATATATATATATATATATATATATACATTCAGACCTGAGACTCAGGGGAGCTGCTGGTGTCAGCCCCGGTCTGAGGGCAGGGGAAGATGGGAAGATGAGGTGAGGTG
>PVKE010042682.1:0-13653 GCA_004027555.1 Craseonycteris thonglongyai
CCCCCCTCCCCCCCTTCCCCATGAGGGCACTTTTAAGGGTGATACAAATAGTCTTTATTTTTATTAAGGTGGGTCTGTATCTGTTAAAACTCATCAAACTATAGGTTTTAGATCTGTGAATTTCACAATCTGTAAATTATATCTCCATTTTAAAATAAATTTTTTAAAGAATAAAAAGGAGACAATTATCTATTGTGGTACTTCGATAGCATGGATCATAACACAACTATTTAAAATCATTTTTCTGATGATTAATAACATGGTAAAATGCTTCAGTGTAAAAAAGACAGGGTAGGAACTCATACATAAAAATGGCCCCAATTTTATAACATTTTATACAGCATCTGCATGGAAAAAGATGGAGAAGTTAAAACAATTGTCAAGGCAATAATACTGTTCTTTACATATAAGAGATTTTGCCTTGCCTGATGTTTGGTCCTGATAAGTTACATAGAGCAGGATCTTAACAAAAAGATCGTTATTCTTTCAGAAAACCATAAGCTGTACCTATTTGTCTAGTATGGTCACCCAAAAGCCTGTACTGGGTTGCACAGTAAGTGAATGAATCCTGGAAGTCTATTTTGTTTTCATTCCGAAGTCCATCTGTTTGATTCAGCAGACCTCTCACTTGGTTTCTGTCCCTTTATCCAAGTGGACAGACCTCTGTAAGCCTCCTCTTCAGTGGGCCAATGACCCACCATTTCTTTGCCTCTTAAATCAGGTGTGGTCAAGCATGATATCCAGGCTGTAGGCACAGGGTTTTCTACCTGAGTCATTACTCTAAGTAACTTCAGAAAAAGTTAAACAACTGTGGGAGTGCTGAGATTCTACACAATGCAACTGATAAAGCCACATTATTTTTAATAGTTATTGATGGGAATTATATAGCTGGAACCTATGTAATTTTTACCAACTAATGTCACCCCAATAAATTTAACGATTAAAAAAAGTAATTATGGGGATGTCAGGGCTTTTTTATTCAGATCAAGGTTAACTGAAGAAGGTATAAACCCTATAGGAAATGCCAGAGGTTTTATTTTGGTGATTCATAGACTTATTTTTTTTTCCCCCAGAGATGACACAAAAAGATGATGACTCTTGAAAAGACAGTAAGAGAATAGGTAGCAGTGCAAAAAGGACCAGAGCATGATGGGATCTTGATAGATATAGGTCAAGGGGAAAATGAATTTAAAAATATAAAAAATTAGAAAGGACTGACTACATTCTTCCATTCTGTCCTAATTTCCTTAATTAACTGGTGCATGTATCTTTAGGAGAGAATCAATCCTAATTTTTGAGGAGATATAGGAATACTTCTGCTTGATTGATTCTTTCAATTTC
This sequence comes from Craseonycteris thonglongyai, assembly GCA_004027555.1. Lineage (NCBI taxonomy): Eukaryota > Metazoa > Chordata > Mammalia > Chiroptera > Craseonycteridae > Craseonycteris > Craseonycteris thonglongyai. The sequence continues at coordinate 1,342 of PVKE010042682.1, forward strand.
TCTTTTGAGGAAAGGTGTTCCAGGGGTTAGAGTGGGGAAAGAGATGAATAGGTAGAGCACAGAGGATTTTTAGGGCAGTGATACTATCCTGTATGATACAGTAATGGTAGATACATGTCAGAGATTGTACAACACAAAGAATAAACTCTAATGTACCGTAACCTATGGACTTTGGATGACAATGATGTGTCCATGTAAGTTCATCAGTTGTAACAAACAGACCACTCTGGTGGCAGATGTTGCTAATGGGGAAAGGGAATACATGGGAAATCTTTATATCATCCTCTCAGTTTTTCTGTTAACCTAAAACTGCTGTAGAAAGGTAAAGTCTTTAATAAAAAAAATTTTAAAGATTAATTTTATTGTTTGAAAGGAGGAGAGACAGAGAGAGAGAAAGGGGAGAGCTCAGAGCAGTCTCCATAGTTGCACATCATTAGTTGTGACATAGTTGCATTCCACATGGGCAGATGTGGGGTCACGTGGGGCAGGGACCAAACTGAGGACTCCAGCACAGGAGGCAAGAACCTTTGCCGATACCATCAGCACTTACCAGCTGGACTGAAGTTCAGCATATGGATTTGCACGGGCCAGGGCAGGGATTCAATCTCCAGACCTTGTGGTTGCAAGGCAAGTGCTCAACCTGTTGAGCTATCCCAGCATCCCCAATAAAAAAAAAATGTTTGAGAAAGAAAAGTAATAAAAAATTTTGAAGAAGTGTTGGAGTAGACACTGTTATTTGCCTACAGAGTATCCATTTTCATCTTCCTCCTTCCTAATAGAACCCAATTTTGTTCAAGCATCTTCCTCGTTTCCACACAGACCAACTGACTCAGGAGAAACTGACCCCTTCCTCAACTCTAGGAATAGATCTTAATTAGTCTCAGCTAATAAGGTAATCATAACATTCTTGCCAGTGATTGGTTCTGAAGCTCAGGCTTAAAGGCAATCAGTGCATGGCATTCCCCAAGTAACTGTGGTCACATGACTTTAGCCTAGCCAATCACACTATAGGAAAGAACTTTTAGGTCATGGTTTGGGGAGATGCTTTCTTGCTCTCCCACTTAATGTGAGCAAGGAAGCACATTGTCCCAGCTGCTGTTGGCACTAGCAGCCACTTTGCAGCCATGAAGAAAGTCAAACTGAGGACAAAAGAAACACGTGAAGGAAGGCAGAGCCAAGGAAATTGAGAGAAAGAAAGCAGAGCCATGTTCTAATGGTGCCTGGACTTAGTATTGCCTTTGGGTATGATAATGGATGTCCTTACTTTTAAGCAAGTTTGAGCCTGTATCTAGGGTTTCCCTACTTGATGCATATACAAGGGGAACCCATAAAAACCCAGATTTATCTTCTGGAGGGTGGGTCCCTGCTAGGTGAGTGTTCTAGGAACCCATCTGCATCAGCTGGCTTTGTTGTGAGAGGCTGCGTTCAGCTTCAGTAAATTTTTTTTGCATGGCAATGCACCTGCCCATAGTACACTGAGTGTTCAGCAGTTTTTCACTAAAAAACGGCATGACCCCCATGCCCCACCCTCCTTATTCACCCGGTCTCACCATGAGTGACTTCCTTTTTGTTTGTTTCCCTGTATGAAAAAAGTGCTCAAAGGGAAGTGTTTTGCCAATGTGGAAGAGGTGGAACAAAAAACAGCAGAAGCACTAACAGGCATCAAAATTGATGAGTTCAAAAACTGTTTTGAGCAGTAGAAAAAGCATGTCCATAGGTGTATTGCATCAAATGAGGAGTACTTTGAAAGTGACTGAAATTTAAACACGTAAGAATAAATGCCCAGGGAAGCCAGGATGGCTCAACGGGTTGCACACTCGCTTTGCAGCCCCAGGGACCAGGGATTGAACCCCAGCCCCAGCCCGTGCGGACCCATATGCTGAACTGGGGTGTGCTTCCCATGAGGGAGGCCCCCAGTTCAGTTCTCTCACCCGAAGTTCGGCCCCTGGTTCGAGGGGGTGTGCCTCCCATGCGGGAAGCTGCCAGCCCAGTTTCTGCCCTGCGCGGCCCCCACCCACCCGTGTGGAAAAAAACCATGTCAAAAGCTAATGACATGCAAGTGTGGAGACCACTCTGGGCCCTCCCCCTTCTCTCTGTCTGTCTCTGTCTCTCTCTGTCTCTGTCAAAAACAATAAAATAAATCTTAAAACAAAAAGAATACCCAATTTTTTATAAATAAATTCTGAGGGTTTTTTTGCCTCATCTCCCATTGGTTTTTATGTTATTTTTGCTCACTAAATATCCATAATTATCTTTGCTATGCTCTGTAGTAACCAAGTATTTGCAAAACATCCTGCAAAGTTAATTGTGTTAATAATACAATAATAATGAGGATGCTGGGATGGCTCAGTGAGTTGAGGACTTATCTTGCAGCCCCAGGGTCCAAGGATGGAATCTCAGCCCCAGCCCATTAAGACCCATTAAGACCCATATGCTGAACTGGGGTGTGCCCTATGCAGCCTTATGCCCACCTATGGAATGAAACTATGTAGAAAATTAATGAGGTGCAACTATGGAGACTGCTCTGGGCTCTCTCTCTCTCTCTCTCTCTCTGTCAGAAACAATAAAAATAAATTTAAAAAATAATAATAATATGACCCCATTAAGACTAACCAAAAACCTAAACTCATGAGATTTGATAAAATCTGCCACATTGGTTAGTCATTTATTTATTCACCCAACAAAAAGTTACTGAGTGCCTAATATGCATCAAGTACTAAATAAATTGAAGTCCACTGCACCCTAATTCTGTCCCTATAAAGTACATTTGAGTACAAGAAAAAAAACAGGGCAATTTGTGATTATGGATATATATTCACCACAAACTACTGCACAAATATTTGGCTCATAACTATGAGTTAAATGGCATAACATTTCCATGAGAAAATTAATTACTTGAACATGTATTGCATAAAATATTTCAGATTGTTTATTTGAGTGTTATAGGTTGCATATTCATTTTTAACCAAAGGAAATACATGAGAAATAAACATGAAATGCACACTCTACACATCATAAATGTCATGTTATGCCTAAGGGTCTCTTGCAAGTGAACAATTTTTTTCTGGATGAGAAGAGTGGTGTCTGGAAGTTCATAAGATCACAGATCCAGAGACAGGAGCCCATGTTGCAATGAGTTTTTTGTTTGTTTGTTTTTTATTTATTAGGGTGACAGTGGTTAATAAAAACTACCAAGTGTACAATTCTATAGTACGTCATCTATGTGATACAATATGTATTCACCACCCAGTCATCTTTCTTTCCATCACCATATATTTAGCTCTCCACCCCTCCTTTCCCATTTCACTTGCCTCCTCTCCCACTACCCTCCCTCCTCTCCCAACCCCCATTTAGAGGCCACACCTATTGATAATTTGTCTATTTAAAGACTATGTTTCATACAAATAGCTATGTGTAAAAAATGGGTTGATTATTTCAAATAATAAATTGTCATTTAAAATAGTTTGAAATACTATCTGCCTAGGAGTAAAGAGATAAAGATTTATGGTAAGGTATGAGCAGCTATATTCTGAAGCTGTTTACAGTTTCAACAATTTTGAGGGAGAAAGATCTATACTATATAAAGATCTGTAAGTTAGAGGCTGTAATAAATACCACTCAAAACAGACATATAAGTACAACAGGGGAAGCTAGAATGGCTCAGTGAGTTAAGAGCTCGCTTTGTAGCCCCGGGGACCAAGTATCAAATCCAGACCCCAGCCCGTGTGGACCCATATGCTGAACTGGGGTGTGCTTCCCATGAGGGAGGCCCCCAGTTTGGTTCTTGCCCCTTGGTTCAACCTCTGGCTCAAGGGGGCAAGCCTCTCATGTGAGAGGCTGCCAGCCCAGTTCCCACTCTATGCGGCCCCTGCCCACCTGTGTGGAATGAAACCATGTCGAAAACTGATGACGTACAACTATGGAGACTGCTCTGGGCCCTCCCCCTTCTCTCTGTCTCTCTCTGTCTCTCTTTGTCAAAAACAATAAAATAAATCTTTAAAAAATAAACAAAAGAAACTAGTAAGGTCAAATATATGCACAAAGTGAGGCCTGTAATGTTTCTTGAGAGCCAAGAAATAATTCATAAATGGAAAGGAAACCCCCCAGGGAAGCATATGAACTTCATTCTGTATGCTCCAGAGGGAATATGATTACTCAGTCAGGTACACAGCAGAACTTCCTCCATATTAATATAGATCCAGAATAAGAGTGACACCCATCCCATAAACTAATCATGTTAGGGATGCCTGGATAGCTCAGCAGGTTGAGCACTAGCCTTGTAAACACAAGGTCCAGGGTTTGATTCTCAGCCCCAGCATGTGCAAACCCATATGCTGAACTTTGGCAAAACTGGTGACTGCCGATCCCAGTGGCAAAGGTTCTCACTTCCCATGTGGGAGGTCCCTAGTTTGATTCCAACCACCCATGGCCCCACCACATCCACCTGTGTGGAATGAAACCATGTCACAGCCAATGATGTTCAACTATGGAGACTGCTCTGGGACTGCCATCCTTATCTATCTATCTCTCTCTCTCTTTCTCTCTGGAGACTGCTCTGGGACTGCCATCCTTATCTATCTATCTCTCTCTCTCTTTCTCTCTGGAGACTGCTCTGGGACCTTCCCACTTTTCTCTCTCTTTCTCTCTGGAGACTGCTCTGGGACCTCCCCACTTTTCTCTCTCTTTCTCTCTGGAGACTGTTCTGGGACCTCCCCACTTTTCTCTCTCTTTCTCTCTGGAGACTGCTCTGGGACCTCCCCACTTTTCTCTCTCTTTCTCTCTTTCATCTCTTCTCAAAATAAAATAAATCTTAAAAAACAAACAAACAAACAAAAAAACTACCCATATTATAGCAGGCTTTTATTATGTACTCTTTGATTTTAGGCCAAAAGATTTCCCCTATAAAATATCCAAGATCATATAATCAGAATGTCTTATATCAAACTTCTGAGACACAAAATAGTATTTGTCCTTCAAGTTACATGATTTATAAATGGCCTAGTTTATTTCTCATTTTCTTATCTTCACAACAAACATTCTCTACACTAGAAGTATTTACTTGAACACACTTGCATTGAGACTCTACATTTTCTGTAGGGCACTAAAGTGCATTCCTTTGCTCTGATTAAGTCTTTGCTTTATGTATGAAAGAGTGTTTGCACAATTGCAGAAAACAGGGTGAGTTCACCAAGAGTAATGCTCTCAGAGGCTGTGGGCATTTTGCTTCAAGGGGCAATTATAACTTTTCCATGCTAACTTGGACACAGCCCATGATTTGAACTATTTTAAAGTGTGTGAGGGGAGGTCACAGTATCGTGATTTTTGTGGGGTGGACAGAGTAATATGTAAATAAATGTTCTCTGGTCAAACCAGTAACTTCAACTTGTGATGCTAAATTTTATGTGTCAATTTGACTGAGCCACTGGGTGCCCAGGTATAGTCAGCTCCCTGTTACCTTGAACTCAAGCAACTGGCACTTTCAAGCAACCAGTAAAACTATCAAAGAAAGAATACCTTAATAAAAATTAAAATTAAATCAATTTCTAGTGAAAATGTGAGTTTAAACTTGGCACACCATGGGCCACACTGTGAGTATGCCCACACTTCACATACTACATGTTTGTCTTCCACTCCCACCAATTCACTGTGTATAAACAAAGTTTTACAGGCATGACTTCATGTGAAAAAGACTAATTTGGATGGGACAATTCTGGACTTTCAGAAAAAAATATGATCTTCAAAGATGCCTTCAGGGGATGCTGGGATGGTTCAATGTGTTGAGTGCTCCTCTTGCAGTCCCAGGTAGGCCTCATCCAATCAATTGAAGACTTGAATAGAACAAAAGGCTGAGTATAAAAGAATTCTCTCTCTACTTGACTGTTTTCAAGCTGACATCAGTTTTCTCTTGCCTTCAAACTCAGGCCCACTGGAATTACATCATTATATATCTTGGTTCTCAGGCCTTGGAACTTGTAATGGAACTACCCCACTGCCTCTCCTGAGTTTCCAGCTTGTTGACTACAGATCATGGGACCTCTCAGCTTCCATAATCATGTGTTCCAATCCCATATATTAAGTTATATTGTATATATATTTTATTATTTCTGTTTCTCTGGAGAAATCAGATTATTAACCAATACACTTGTCCACTGAATCTGACACCCAGAGTGGATCATCTTTTAGCACATCCATCTCTATGTGAGAAAATATAATATCATTATGTTCTTGATTCTTTCTTTAATTTTAAAATGAACAACTAATTATTAAAAAGAACACATTTCAACCTTAAAGATATTACTCAAATAACTAAAATATTTTATGTGTGAATGAATATTTTCACTTACCAACAAAATATTAAGTGTCACAGTTTGCACTTTGCTCACTGTTTTGCATTTTGAAAACAAATACAAACTCCAAGTGGTGGCAAAGGATGACAGAATTGAACCATCTCATATTCTGTTTCTTCTGGTTTATAAACAATCTGATAACATTGGTTATTTCTAATCTTCTATGTAATCCCAGGTTTATGCAGGAATTAGAGATAAAAAACTGTGCCCAAAGCAGCTCTAACAATTATGAACCATTACAAACTTACTCTCTAATCAGAAAAAAAAGACAAATAATATATAATCTCACTTATATAGAGAATCTTAAAAAAAAAAAATTCATAAAACCAGAGAGCAGAATGGTGGCTGCTAGAGGCTGGGAGGAGGGGGAAATGGGATGATACTGGTCAAAGGAGAAAAACTTTCTAGTTACAAAATTAACAAGTTCTGGGAACCTAATATACAGCATGGTGGTTGTAGCTAATAATATTGCATCATATACTTGACTGTTGCTAAGACAATAAATCTTAAATGTTCTCACCACAAACACAAAAAAAGAAATGATAATTATGTGGCAGGATGGAGGTGGTAGCTAATGCTATGGTGGTAATCATTTTGCAATAAAGAAATGTATCAAATCAACATGTTGTACACCTTAAACTTACATAATGTTGTGTGTCATTTATATTTCAATAAAGCTGGGGATAAAAGAAAGGTGAAAGGCAAAAGAGTAACTCAAGAAGTTAGAAAAAAAAAACAAGTAGAAGAAGTTTTAAAAGAGAAAAACAAAAATTAATGAAATACCAAGCCAAATCAAAAGGAACAATCAAATAAAATAATAGGTTTTTGTTTTTTTAAAAAGATTCATTTTCTTGTTTGAGAGAAGGTGAGAGAGAAATGAGAGAGAAATGGGGGAGAGCTTAAACGAATCTCCATAGTTGCACATCATTAGCTGTGACATGGTTTCATTCCACACAGGTGGATGTGGGGCTGTGCAGGCTGGCACTGAAACAGGGACCTTCCACATGGGAGGCGAGAACCTCTGCCATGGTGCTACCCCAGTGATTACCAGTTGTGCTGCAGTTCAGCACATGGGCTTGCACAGTCCAGGGCCAGGAATCAAACCCTTGACCTCACAAATGCAAGGCAAGCATTCAACCACTGAGCTACCCTGGCATCTCCTGAAACACTAGCTTTTTAAATGCATATAAAGATGACAGTTACACATGTTATATGTGCCAGAATAGGCTTACCCTCATATACTTAATCTGTTAACAGATAATTACTGTTAAAATTTGTATTTCTTAAGTAATTTTATTTTTTCTAATAAACATTATTAACTAGAAAAGAGAAAAAAAAGAAAGAAAGAAAGAAAGAAAAAGAAAAACACACACAAAAAAACTTACTCTCCAAACAAAAGCACATACCTGAGTCCACATATTTTGGGGGCTGACTTATAACTGGGAAATCTCCAAACTGACTTTGATGTATAACAGAATGTAATGCTTATAAAATTATAAAATTGTGCTCATTGGAAGCTTTTACTTTATTATTACAATGCAATCATAGCAATAGCTTTTGTTTAGACCTTAAACATGTGCTCTCCAATACAGTAGACATTAGCCACACGTGGCTAGTGAGTACTTGCAATGTGACTGGTTCAAATTGAGATGTGCTATAAGTGGAAAATATACACTAGATTCCAAACACTTAGCATTTAAAAATACTTAATAATTTTTATATTGTTTACATGTTGAAATGACATTGTTTAAATATATTGGGTTAAAGTGGCTATTATCAATAAATCAACCAACAGCAAATGTTGGTGAGGATGTGGAGAAAAGTAAACTGTCATGCACTGTTGGTGGGGTTATACATTGGTGCAACCACCATGGAAAACAGTATAGTGGTTCTTCAAAACATTGAAAATCAAACTATCTTATTATCCAGAAATTATACTTCTGTATATTTGTTCAAAGAAATCTAAAACACCGACTTTAAAAGATGGGCACCCCATGTTCATGTGGCATTATTTACAATAGTGGAGATATGAAAGCAATCTAAGTGTCCATAAATAGACAACTGAATAAAGAGGTATCAGTGATATATATTATGGAATATTACTTGGCTATAAAAATGAAATAAATCTTACCATTTGTGACAACATGGATGGACCTAGAGGGTATAGGATTATTTGAGTTTTCTCTCCATTTTTTAATTGAATTGTTTGTTTTTTGGTTTGAGCTATATGAGTTCTTTATAATTTGGGGGTATTAAGCCCACCTTTATCAGATATATCACTGGCAAACATCTTCTCCCCTTCAGTAGGTTGTCTTTTTCTTTTGTTAATGGTTTCCTTTGCTGTGCAAAAATTTTTTAGTTTGATGTAATCCCATTTATTTATTTTTTCTTTTGTTTCCCTTGCCCAAGTTGATATATCAGGAAAAAAAATTTCTAAAAACAATGTCAGAGTGTTTACTGCCTATGTTTTCTTCTAGTATTTTCATGGTTTGGGGGTATTAATTTAAGTCTTTAATCCATTTTGAGTTTATTCTTATATATGTTTAAAGAAGGTGGTCTAGTTTCTTTTCTTTTCTTTCTTTCTTTCATTTTTTTTTCTTTGCATGTATCTGTCCAGTTTTTCCATCATTTACTGAATACGCTGTCTTTACCCCATTGTATCTTCTTGCCTACTTTGTCTTGAGAGTTCCTTATATATTCTAGATACATGTACATTGTCAGATATGTTTTACAAATATTTTCCCCAGGTCTAGAACTTGTTTTCTCATTCTCTTAACAGAATCTTTCACAGAGCAAAAGCTATAAATCAAAATAATAGTAATAATTACAGTTGACATTCAATATTATATTAGTTTCAGGTATATAGCACAGTGGTTGTACAATTATATACCTTATGACGTGATCTCCACAATAAGTCCTGCACCCACCTGGCACCATACACAGTTATTGCAATATTATTGACTATATTTCTTATGTTATACTTTATATCCTTGTGACTATTTCATACCTGCCAATCTGTACTTCTTAATCCTTTCTTTATCTTTTTCACCTAGCCCTCTAACTCCCCCACCCATGTGGCAACCATTAGGATGTTCTCTGTATCTATGAGTCTATTTCTGTTCTGTTTATTTATTTTTTGGATTCCACGTATAAGTGACATCATATGGTATTTCATCTCATGTATATGCAAAATCTAAGCAAACTGATAGTTAGAAAGTAGTCAGGAAGATGTAAAGTACAGCATAGGGAATGTCTAATAGTCAATAATATTGTAATAACTATGCATTGTGCCATGTGAGTGCTAGACTAATTAGGGGAAAATCACATCATAAGTTATATAAATGTCTAGCCACTATGAGGTCTAACAATTAAACTCACAAACTCATCCTCGTATTCATAAAAGTGCTACATACATCATTGCTGAATATCACTTTGGTAACTTTTGAAGTATTCCCCTTAGGAAGATATGCACTGATGCCAGTGCCTAATCCACCATTCAAAGCAATTTTTGAACTCTTTATCTGGAATGGTCATCAGAGCTGTCGTGGTATTACCCTTGATGTCCTGAATGTCATCAAAATGTATTCCTTTCAAGATTTCCTTTATCTTTGGGTAAATAAAAAGGTCATTAGGGGCCAAATCAGGTGAGCAGAGAGCGTGTTCCAATACAGTTATTTGTTCACTGGCTAAAAACTCCCTCCACAGACAGTGCCATGTGAGCTGGTGCATTGTTGTGGTACAAGAGTCATGACTTGTTGGTGAAACATTCAGGTCATTTTCATCTACCTTTTTTCAAGCAGCCTTTTCAGCACTTCCGAGTAGTCAACTTGGTACAAATTCATAATGAACAATCCTTCTGATATCCAAAAAGTTAGCAACATCATTTTGACTCTTTATTTGGACTGATGGGACATTTTTCGTAGTGGAGAATTGGCTGACTTCCATTGTGTGTTTTGATACTCTGTTTAAGGGTTGTATTGGTACATCCACATTTCATCACCAGTGATAAGATGGCCCAAAATATTGTCTTACCTTTCCAAAAGGTCTTGGCAAACTTCAACTCTCCTTTGCTTTTGTTCACCGATGACCTCCAATTGTGCTTCCCATGTAGGAGGTCCCCAGTAGGAGTGTGCCTCCCATGCGGGAGGCCCCCAGCCCAGTTCCTGCCCTGCACAGCCCCTGCCCACCTGTGGAGTAAAACTATATAAAAAACTAATGATGTGCAACTATGGAGACTGCTCTGGGCCCTCCACCTTCTCTCTGTCTCTCTTTGTCAAAAACAATAAAAATAAATCTTGTTTTATTTAATTAATTAATTAATTAATTAACTGAACTGGGGGCCTCACCGCATTCGGGAAGCACACCCCAGTTCAGCATGTGGGTCCGCCTGGGCCAGAGCCGGGATTTGATCCTCAGTCCTTGGGGCTTCAAAGTGAGCACTTAACCCGCTGAGCCATCCCAGCTTTCCCAAAAATAAATCTTAAAAAAATGATTATTTCAGAATTCTCAACTATGGTCATAAAAAATTTAGGTGAAGGAAACTTTAGTCATAGAAACATGAGTATATATGGCTTGCTTTTAAATTTCTTACCTATTATCTAAGTCCAGACTCTCTAAGGGCACCTTTGTTTGCTGTTTGACTTCTAATATGGTGCTTGCAAAAGGGCTATCAGAACTCTCTGCAGCTACAGTTTCTATTTAAAACCCATAAATAGACATGCTAGACTCCCTTATTTATGTGATAAATTTATGAATTATGGGATACAGCATGAAGATTCTTAGTTCCAAATGCAAAGTAGAAGATTTTGCCCAGAAGTGGTTTCAGTTCATTTATTAAACTCTTTGTGCCAAGCACTATATGAACACAAAGATAAGCAAGGCATATTCTAGCCTTTACCAAGCCTATAGGCAGATGAGACAAGTCCACAAAAGACTATTTTAACAATAAACATACAAGATATAATAAAGGAGAGAAGAAAGGAGAGTGTGGAAGGATCTCAAACTTGAGAATGTACTATGCACCAAGAACTTTATCTGTGTAATCTCATTTAATATTCACAATAAGATCATGAATTAGCCATTATCCACCATATTTTATTAATGAGGAAAACTGAGGAGTCCATGGTCAAACAGTTAGGAGGTGGAGGAATACCAGTATGCTTGATTCCAAAGCCCAAGCTCTTTCCTTATAATATGCCAGTTCCTGTTGCACCATAACAGAAGTAAGAAAAGAATGTCATTAGTGGTAAGTTCAAAGAGAGAACAAGAACTCCTGTATTGAGAAGTCAGGGAAAGCTTTATGGGATAGATGATGTTCCAGGGAGAACATGAAGTACAGATAGATTTTTAACTAGCAGAGGATTACAGGGAAAGTGTGTTGGGTGGAGAAAACAGCATGATCAAATGTCCCAAGGTATGGAAAGGCCCAAGGAACCACGGGGTGTGTTTTATGTCAGGTTCCTTAAGAATTAGACTATTGGATAGAGTTTAACATTCAGAAATAGGGAATGCCAGGATGTTTCAGTGGGTTGACTACTCATTTTGCAGCCCTGGGGTCTGAGGATCAAATCCCAGCCCCAGCCCATGTGGACCCATATGCTGAACTAGGGTATGGCCCCTAGTTCAATTTTCACCAGGGTGAGCTTCCCATGTTAGAAGGCCCCAGTTCATTCCCCAGCTCAAGGGGGCATGCTTCCCATGCAAGAGGCCCCTGACCCAGTTCCCACCCTGAGCAGCCCCCGTCCACCCATGTGGAATGAACCCATCTTGAAAACAGATGATGTACAACTATAAAGACTGCTCTGGGCCCTCCCCATTCTCTCTCTCTCTCTCTCTCTCTTTCTCTCTCTCTCTCTCTCTCTCTCTCTCTCAAAAACAATAAAATAAATAAATAAATAAATAAATATACACACACACACACACACACACACACACACAGCGATCCCTCGTTTTTCGCGGTTAATGG
>PVKE010042683.1:0-13653 GCA_004027555.1 Craseonycteris thonglongyai
GCACAAGGCTAAGGCATAGAAAATATTTCCCATTTTCTTACATAAAAAAGAGTCAGGTGTCCTTCCACAATCATTTCTATGTCTTAGAGTTCATGATGGAGAAAATAGAACATCTATGAGACTTTCTTTTTTTCCTTTAAAGATTTATTTTATTGTTTTTGACAGAGACAGACAGAGAGAGACAGAGAGAAGGGGGAGGTCCCAGAGCGGTATCCATAGTTGTACGTCATCAGTTTTTAGACATGGTTTTGTTCCACACAGGTGGGGGAATGGGTGCACAGGGCAGGAACTGGGCTGAGGGCCTCCCTTATGGGAGGCACAGCCCCTCAAGCCAGGGGCCAAGCTGGGGGGGCAAGAACTGAACTGGGAGCCTCCCACCATAAAGTACACCTCAGTTCAGCAAATGGGTCCTCATGGGCTGGGGGCCGGGATTTGATCCTTGGTTTCTGGGGCTGCAAAGCAAGTGCTTAACCCACTGAGCCATCCCGGCTCCCCTGAGAACTTTTAAAAGTTATTTTAAAAGAAAAAAAATTCAGGAGCTAGCTTCAAGTGGCAAAATAATGGCCCACTGGAGAAGTATATGACATTTATATTTTTATTTCATCCAGCAATTGAAGATGATTTCCCTTCACATGCAGCCAAATCATCCAGATTGAATTAATGACAAGGACAAAATAAGGTATGAATATGAACTATAAAAGTAGAATTAGCAGCTCTGTGAAATGGCCTTTCTCGTATTTGTGTTGATATAATAGTCTCCAGTGGAAAAGGAGAGAAAAAAATGAGCCAGAGGAGACTTTCCTCTTGGATTCTGGAGTGAGAAATATGTCCCTTTCAATAAGGTAGGGCTAAGCCCCATATATATGCCTCCTTCCAGGTGTTTTGAAATTAATTAGAAACTGTCAATATGAAAATTACATAACAAAGTGAAGCAAATGAGTTTATTTGGGAATAGTAAAAGAATTGCAATTTGAGACTTGCAACCTTTGGCAAGTCAGAAGAGACAAAAGAAAGGTCAGCTTTTATTTGGTTCCAGGAAGTAATTGGGGAAGATTGTTCTGAACTGAAGTCCCTTGGAGGGAAAGGAGGGTTCCAAGTTGTGGAGATTTCCTATTGGTGGCAAACAGAGGCTAATTGCTGTTGCTGAGGCAGATTGGGATGATATTGTCCTTCTTGCTGTTTATAGAAACTGTCATAGAAACGGCTGTGTGTGGGAGCTCTCTGGTTATGGCTTCCTGACTCCATTTTGAATAAAGGTTCATTTATTCATTTTCACAAATGTGAACCAACCAACCAACCAACCAAACAAACAAATAACCCCTTTATGTTATGTTAAATATACTTACTACTCATTTGCACTTTGTAAAACCTCTGGAAAAGAATAAAATATATATTTTTAGATATAAATAAAACTTAGTAATTGAAGATCCTTTCCCACCAAATGGTATACCAATTCAACATTTTTTTAGTTAAGCCAGATAATGGAAATAGTAGTCACAAGTGAGTCAATGATTAAATGTGAGGCTGAAGTTCCATAGCAGTGATGCAAATATCCAAACTGTTAGTAAAACACTTCAAATGTCTTTGTAAGGCTTTGTTTGTCTTTGTGCATTGTGAAAGCGGAAATACTTCAGTAGCTAAAAGGAAGATACTGAGAAGTTTTGACTAAAGGAATCTAAGAATAACTTATTAAGGATTCCTAGGGTTACTATGTATGGATATGTAGAATGTGTACTGTGTATATGCAGGATAAGTCTGTTTTTTTCAGCAAACGACTTGCATACCTGTAGCAGTGCTGTGTTCTGTAGGATGGGATAACATATTGAATGTTAAAAACACAATACAGTGTCTTTTTCTGCTTTCATGATTACAGTATTTCATATGCATTACCCTTCCAGAAATTTTTTTATCTACCATCTGACTCTATGCAAAATTCAAGCTCATGTGCTCTAACGAGTTTCAGTGTTAAAATAAAGGAACCATGGGCTTAGAGAGAGAATTTTTTTCAAGTCTGTGCTTCCTACTTACAAACTCACTAATCTTAGACATTACTTAAGCTCTAGTCTTCTCATCTAAAAGAGACAGTAATACTTAACTCCTTGCAAGGTTTCTCTAAGAATCACTTTGGATTTTATATAAATTACTTACAAAATCATAGTTTTTGTTAAATGTTAATTTTAATGTAACTGTATATTAAAAACCTTCAATTCTATACTTAAAAATAAATATTTAAGTAAATTAGAAGTTTCCTTACTACTCTTATTGCCCAATGAGACAGGAATCTATGTCAAATATTTTTAACCTGGGAATTTCTTCATACATGCAATACAGTTGGGTTTAATCAGACTTTCTTAAGGCCCTCTACCAATTAAGCAGACAACTTGTAACACAAACTGATAGAGGCTTAGATATTTCCAACTCAAAATAATTAATTTCTATATAAACTGTCAGATAATTAGTAATTACTTAATTATTTGAATGTTTCTACTTTATAATGTGAATAAACTCTCATACTAACTTAGTATTTTTATATTAAAGGGTATGACTTATATTTTTAATGAGAGGATTTTAAAACCAGAAATTACTTTTCCAACTATTTTAAAGGATGAAAGATCATCAAAATCATATTTATAATTTTAACAATATGATTTACTGCTCTTTTAGATATATTTTGTAAATGTTTACATATTCATATTTGTAATGCTTACAAAACCACTCAACATCAAACTATTGCTTCTCTAAAACTATGAGAGTATAAACTAGAGAGCTGACAGCTTGTGATTATAATTGTGCAAACTCCAGTTCTCTGAGTTTTATAGTAAAATAAATAAAAGGCTGTTGGTGTCTGTTTATGCTGGATTTTATGTTTCTATCTAGAACACTAAACTCCCATTTAAAGATACACAGAATGAAACACCAATTCTAAAGAGGGCCTATGGCAAAACGCTTAAGATTGTATAATATATCATTTTGGGAGAATACGATTTTCTCACCAATATATCTATGCTGTTGCAAAATAAAGGTGCATTTTTTATTAATAGTTTGAAATACAACACTGTAAGATGCTTTATTTGCGTGGAAACAGAAGATAAATGTAGCATAATGTTATGAAACCTTTGCCTATAGAAGTGGTCTCTCTTTCATGCTTTGTTTTTAATAATAATAAACATATTATTTATCTTTCACATATATGTATATTCTCTAACTTAAGTTTCTGTTTCAAGTATACTATATATCTTTCAAATGTACTTTCATATATATATATATATATATATATATATATATATATATATTTCTTTGTATTTGTCTTTTCTTACTAGACCTCAATTTTTTATTTCTTCTTAGAAAAGAAAATTTGGAGAATATAGACATTTTCTTTCTTGATGGTTTCTTTTAGGGCTTTAAATGATACACATAAACCTCTATTACATGATTTTTAGCTTTGGAAATACAGCAGTAACTATTGACGGCTGCCAAAAATAATTGGAAAATTAATACTGATTCTTATTAGTTTCAAGTGTACAGAACAACATAATGATCTGAAATTTATTTAACTATAAAAGTGATGGGGAAGCCGGGATGGTTCAGTGGGTTAAGTGCTCACTTTGCAGTGCCAGGGACCAGAGATCGAATCCCGGCCATGGCCCGTGCGGACCCATATGCTGAACTGGGGAGTTCCCCCAGTTCAGTTCTCTCTCTGTCTCTATCTCTGTCTCTGTATCTCTCTCTCTGTCAAAATAAGAAAAAAATTAAAAAAAAAATAAAGAAAGAAAGAAAGCCACCCCTTTGTTAAAAAAAAAAAAAAAAAAAAAGTGATAACCCCAACAAGTCTACTACGCCCACCCTGACACTGTAGGGAACTTAGTATTTTTAACATGTCTTTATATTTTAACTTTAATCCAGCTTAGTGGCCAGCCAGAACATAAGTAATTTGAGCAACAGACACAGTGGCCCAGTTCTCCAGATACAGAATTTTCTATCTGTATCTCTATTTTTTTTTTCAAAGAGCCATGCTTATATTCATATTTTACATTTGTAGGCTTCATGTTTTTGGTTTGTTTGTTTTTTAATACATGTTTTTATTCTCAGAATTATAATCACTGGTTAGCCTCACTCTGTTTGGGTTCAATACTTAATGACATTTGTAAAATAATGTACTTCCTTTATTTCTGAATTTCTTGTTTTGATATATCTCATGGTAGGTTGGATTCCAACCAAAAGTAGTAGTTATTGTCTTTGTTTCCACTTTTGGTTGTTATATTTTGAGTCTATGAACATTGCATAACACTTAAAAGTATATTTATACATGAAGGACAATATAGCTGGGCATCATATATTTGGGGCTAATATCATGCCATTTTAATCACCTAATATTGAATACTGTTGACATATTGTTTTATTCAAATTGCATCTCATATTCTTTCTAACTTGCTTATTTATTCTGTAATTTTGTAGATATTTCATCAAGTTTTTCATAGCTCTGAAATATTTTTTTCATTCACTTATGTTTTACTTTTTATTTTGTTTATTTCCTTTACTCGTTTTTTTCTTTATTTTGTAGATATTATTGACTACATTCTATTTTGTTTATTAATGGTTCATATTTTCTGGACAATTGTTCTTATCTTTCTTGTAGAAAATATGTCAGGAATCTTCATCTACTTTTGCACGTTATTGTTTTCTTTAGGAGAGGAGAATTCTATAATTGTATATCATATTGCAAGCATGTGGCTATAGTTTAAAAAGGTATATTTTATGAATTTTATATATATATATGCAGTTTATGTTGATTTATTTTATTTTTTAAATTCTGGTGGCTAACATCATGGTTGTAGTAGTATATGATAAGAGCAGAAATGGAGTCCAGGTATATTCTATATTCTATGTATTTTAAATATATTTGCATCTTATGTGTGGTTTTGTTTTTCTTTTTTTTGGTATACTCTTGTGTCTAATGTCAAGATTGTGGTAGTATATGGTAAGAGCAGAAATGGAGTCCAGGTCACTGACTATCAGGCAAGTGTATTAACTAGCACTTTGCTAAATATGGTACCCAGTGAGTGAAGATAAGTAGCTAGGGTTTTACTCCATAGAAAGCTGGTGTTTATGCACTTGTCTAATTATAGTTTAGATCTGAAGAGATAATGTATAAACCCTAACAACCACTTTTTCTACCAAGTATTACTCTTTCCATGTTGTACTTTAATATGTATCATACCTGTGTATGATAGTAGTAATCAAATAAGAAACTGAAATTAAAATAAAATTGAAACATGCAGACAAAATTAACCTCAACACTGTGTGTATGTTTCATTTTTATTCTAAATTCAAAAAGATATATATATATTCTTTGTATTACTCTGAGATGTGCTTTTCTCTTTCTGTCTGGTCACTTTTGAGGGGAAGAGGGAGAAATACTTATGGATTATATTTATTTCATTTAATATATTTTATAGCATGGAATAGCATGTTGGTAGTATAAATTACTCAGTTATTGCCCTATTAATTTGCACTCAGGTACCTGTAGTTACAAAATGTTTACATTTCAAACACTGTTGTAGTAAATATCTTTTTATTCACACTTTTCTGCTTAAAAAACACAATACTTTGTTATATGTATTGCCAATTTTTTCCCTAGTCTTTGTTTTTTCCCTTGGGTGAATTTTGCCATATAGAATGTTTATTTTATGAGGTAAAGTTTTTTCTGTTATGTTGTCTGAACTTTCATATTGCTTAAGGTAATGCCTTATACTTGTAAGATTATATATTCCTATATAGTTTTTATACTTTATTTTCTAGCTTATTTTACTATATATCTATTATCAAATATTTGTTATATATATATATGTATCATTATGTCTTTATTATATATGTAATAAATATTTAAAATATATTTATAATTAATATTTTATATACATGTATATATAAAAAATTTTATTTGGAATTTATTTTTACATGGTATTTACATCAAATTATTGTTTACTTATTAATTAATATTCAGGTATGTGAAAACATTTAAATTGCACATCTGTCATATACTATTTCTTCATATTAACTTTGATGAATTTATATACTTTTTATTTTAATCTATTGAATAGTTTTTATATTACTGTGCCAACAAGATGTAGTTTAATCACTGTAGCATTAAAATGAGTTATACTAGAACAAGTATATATATAGTTTGCATTTTTTTATTGTTAAATTTATTAGGATTACATTGGTCAGTAATAATCTTATAGGTTCCAGGTATACAACTCTTTCCATCACCATATATTTAGCTCCCCTCCCTCCTCTCCTACACTCCTCCCCATAAGGCAAGTCTTTTAAAATGATTTTTAAAATAATTTAAAAAAGTTTTTAAAGAGCAGTATAATATCCTATTATGTAATTATATAATAGATCCATTTGGTGGAAATTTAGGTTGTGTCCCATTTTTCATTCTTATTGTGAATTTGCTTTCTGTTCTTTCTTTATTCCTTATGTTCTCAGTTCTTTTGGGTGTTATTTTCTTACTGTGAGAGCTTTACTTAGCCTTTCTCTGAGAGTGGGTATGTGGGCAACAGACACTTATGATTTTCCTTCTGCTGAGAATGTCTTTATTTAACCTTTCTTTCTGATGGATATTATCACTAGTTATAGTATTCTAGATTGGTGGTTTTTTCTTTTAGCATTTGAAAAGGACCTCCATATCATCTATCATTCTATTTTTTATTTCTCTTTAGCTAGTGCATTGCTTATCTGAAGGTTTTTAAGAATTTTTGCTGTGCTTTTAGTTTTCAGAAATGTGATTGTGGTATGTCTGGGCATGGATTTCTCCTGATTTATCTTGTTTGGAGTTTGCTGAGCTTACTGAATCTGTAGGTTTGTGCGTTTTACCAATTAGAAGTTTTCAGCCATTATTTTTCAGATAAGTTTTTGGCACTGTATTCTTTCTCCTTTCCTACATGATATTCTGATGACACATATGTTAGATATATATTACTGTCCCATTGATCCCTGGAACTCAGTTTATTTTCTCTCTGTGTAATTTTGATACATTTAGCTTCATTTTTTAGTTGACTGATCATTTCACCTGTCATCTGTATTTTTCTATTGAGCCTATAAAATGTGACTTTATGTTTTGGTTGTTGTATTTTTAGTTCTAAATATTTCCAATTTATTTTTCTTTATATATGTATGCGTGTGTTTGTGTTTCTACACACATTGCACATGCATACACACATACACACACATGAAACAAAATACCCGTTTGTTTTATGAACTGGACTCTCAGGGACGTACCCAGTTTATATTTAGATTTAATGCATTTATTTCTCCAGATCCATTCTCTCCATTTTTCTCCTCTTACTCTTGATTTGGGAAAGGCTGAGGATTTTATGTGCTTTTATATGTCCAATGCAGAGCAGAAAGCATCAGCATGGCTTCATTCTAAGTCTGTCCCACCCATGTGGGATAGAAAAAGGACACTACCTCTCTCTGAGTTAGAAAAGACAGTGATGTTTCAGTGTATTATTAAAACAACCTGAAGAAAGTTCATCAAAAAAACAAGATGTATTAAATATGAATGTCGAGATATACTTATAAAAATTATTTATTAAACATCTACCATTAAGTAGGAATATTCTAGGTACTGTGTGAGTACTACACTAGGCAAAACAGAAAAGTGTCAGTCTCGATGAATCCTACACAGTAATTGAGAAGTTAGAAAGTAACATAAACACACAAATGTTTAACATTTAATTGATGCTAAAAATTGGAAAAAGGTAAGGAAGAGTCAAAGAGATTAAGGAGTTTCAGGTTTGTGGGAAGTGTGCTCATATTTATAGAATGGTAAGTGAAGATCTCTTTAATGTTTATAATTTCCTCCTGAAGGAAGTAGGAGAAGAGCTGTGAAGACTTTGGGGGAAAGCATAATCTAAAAGGTGGTAGAACAAGTACAAATGTTTAGAAATGGCAGCATAGTTGACATATCGAGGAATACCAGGAAGCCAATAAGGCAGAAACATGGTGAGCAAGAAAACATGTAAGAGAACATGAAGTCACAGCAGCAGGAGAGAAGCAGTTCATCTAGGGATGAATAACTCATGCTAAATCTTTGGGTTTTTTACTGAGCAACCTGGACTATACTGGATTGTTAAGCAAAGGAGTGTTATCTGCCTTAAATTATTAAGGACATGTTATACTAGAGTTAGAGTATAGAAGTATCATGAGTTTTACCCAGGGATTGCAAATGGAGGTAGTAAAAAATGATCACATTTTGGGTATACAGGTAATTTGGAATTAGAACCAACAAAATACGTTGAGTGTGTGTACAATGGGAAGGAAAATAAAGAGAAAAGTTGAGGATGACCTTCAGTTAATCTGAATGCATGAATGGAAGAATGAAACTGATATTTAAAGATAGGGTAGACCATATGAGCTGATTTATTCACAGAAGATCAGATTTATTTTGGAAGTAGATAATTATTAATAGCAATGCACATTTCGAAGTTAAAGGAGGAAACTAAAGCTGAAGATTTAGGGTTCTCAATATTATAAATCTATTTAAAGCCATGATGTTGGATATATTTACTTTAGGAACTAGAATGTTAAGGAAAAATCAGTTCTCAAGATTGATTTTCAGAACACACAAACATTCAAAAATTTCAGAAAAATAAAGAGTAAACAAAGGGGTCTTAGAAGAGGCAGTCTAGAAAACAAGGAAAGAAACCAAGGTACATAATGTGGTGTCCTGCAAGCCAAATTTGAAGAAAATACTTTAGGAAGGAAGAAGTAATCAATGATATAAAATATACAATAGGTTAAGTCAGAAGAGGTTTAAAAGTTGAGATTTTTATTTGGCAAAATAGAAGGCACCGTTTACCTTGACGGTAATCTATTTCAATGAATGAAAACCTGATTAGAGTAGGGTCAAGAAAAAAACAAGGATGCATTCTGCTTGGGCCAACATGATGGTAGTAATATAGTATTTGAGTATCTTCAATTCTCTGAAAGGAACTAGAAGAGCAGAACCTAACAATCAAATAAACTTTCAACAAAGTAGGGAGACCAATTAGTTTACTATTGAAATAGTTCAGGTTAAGACATTTTGATAGTTTGAATCTACCGGTAAGTGGCGACTAAGGAGTTGGTTCTTCTTGCTTCTTTAAGATGAACCAATAAAATTTTCTAAAAGAGTAAATGTAGTATTTAAGAGAAAGAGAGGAGTCTAAGATGTCTCTGAGGCTTTTAACAAAGCATCTAAAATGGTGTAATTGCCTTAATTGAAATGACAGTGATTTCTTTGTTTTAAATAGCAAGTCAAGTCAGGACACAAAACTGCTTTAAATCTTTCCATGGTTCTCAATTCATTCTGAGTAAAATCTGAATTTCTTATTATGGTATATACCATGCGCCACATTAGCTAACCTCTTCAGTGATAGTAATAGCCTACAATTCTCATCTGGCAATTAATTTTTGTAACCATGCAATAATTTTTGTACATTAACTTTTCTATCTGCATATCTTTACGTAAAGGGGTTGTAAGCTTCCTAAAACTAAGGACACTACACTCCCCAGGACTTATCAATAGGTTAGATATAGTACACAGAAGATGTTCACATAAATCTTTTTAGTAAATAAAATAAATAATATAACAGAAACTCTTGCTTTTTATATATCTCGCATAAGTATAATATGGAAATAATTGAAGTTCTGGAAGTGTAATGATATCTCTTTGGATATCTAATGATAGCTAAGAGACTAGATAGGTCTTCAGGAGTGTACTGGCCAATACATCATTTTTTTCCTGACTATAAAATGAGTTTCACATTTTAAATTTTACAAAGTAGAAGATAAAATAATAATAATGTGTATTCATTGTTGGAAGTCACTTGCTTATGGCACGAACAGCAACACTGTAGAAAATTTCAATGCAAAATGGCATAAACTACAAGATTTCAGAAATATTTCCTAAGGAATCTCAACCATTTCCACTTTATGGGACAAAATCTAATTGCTGATATTGAAAGAACCAAATCTTGATTTACCATTCATTCCCAATCACTTACAGATTTATATTTTTAGAAGAGTTGGTTGGTAACAAAGGAAGATTCATGGGACAGTTTCAGCTGGAATAACAAAGGCTCAAAAATCTTACATAGAATTGTCAGATGTTTTAGAAATAAAATCTTGAAGAATTCAGCTAAAAGTTGTTAAAAGCATGTGCTTGTTCTAAAATTAGACTACCAGAACAACAAAATATTTCAAGATAAAAATTAGTGAGAGGAAAATTTATAAATCTGTCACAAAAAAGATAATTATTATCTCAGAAATAAGCCAGATGCTCTCCTATGAAGTGCATATTAATAGTCAAGATAGAGGGTTCTGCTTAGACAGAAGGTTTCTATTTGGTGGGTTATGTATGAAGAATGTCTGGAAAAAAATTCCACCATTATCAATATAACAAGAATGGTTACATGCCTGGATACTTTCTGGACAGCCTTTGCATGCAGTAGGTAGAGAAGCTGGTTTATGTGTAATCATTAGATTATAACTGAAACATGTTTTTAAATTTGGACATTTATTTGGATATTTTTGGTTCTATCTGGTTGTAGAACTTGCTTTCCTTTTTAAAGTATTAATGGTTAATCACAGTTTTGTAACTTTTGTAACTTATAGTTCTGTAGAAGTCATTTTCTCTATTAAATTTCCTTTTTAAAAATGAATTACAATATAAATAACACATTGCATGTTTTATATGTCTTTGCAATGTCATTTGGTTAAAGAATAATATGTAATCCAAATTCTGCAATTAAAGATACATAAACTATTAATTATTTGAAGTTAGGTAAATTTTTTAAGAAACAAAATTTCAATTAGATAGCTCTTTAAGTTTCTTAATATGTGCCCTGAGAAAATGTTGAATAAGAGTTGCTGTAGATCAAGGTAACTGATCAGTGATCCTAGGCAAATTAACCCATCAAAAATGAACAAGCTCCCAAATACTGACCAACTGGATGAACATAACTCAATCAACATCAAAATCAATGAGGTGAAAACAGTCTGCCTTCAGTGAAAATCAATGGTGGTGAAAATAGACTTCCTTGAACTTGACTTTTACAGATTTGGATTCTGCTTTGAATAACAGAAATGTATTTTAGTAACAACAAACTCCTACTTTTTTCTAGTCACTCATAATTTCTAGAATTTAACAATAATTCCAGTTTAAAGGACCCTGAATCTCTTATTTTAAAACTCAACTAAAGCAAAACAGTTTAAGTATAAGGAATAAAAAAATCACTTCAATGATGTGCCTATTTAGATGATAGTCACATCATTAAAGAGTTCTTAAATAAATAGCTTTTCTATTATTTAATCTACCCAGTCACTGTCAGCCTCTGGGAAAATACAGCAAAATATATTTTTGAAGGTATCTCAAAATAAAGTTATCACATAACAAGTCTGTGTAGTGTTGTTGTGGTACTGTCTTTGCCACTTCTGCCAAACAAAACAACTCTGTCTTATTTAATTATGGTCCTGATTTTTAATCTGGACTCTTGAAGAAGGCTTGTGATGGAAAGTGGGCTAAAAGTTTTGTGACTTGTAATTTGTATTTCTCTAAATTCGGCATCAGATAACTTTTTTTCTGAAAAAGGATAACGAATATTTTAGGCGTTTTGGTCTACACTCTGAGAAATTACTCAATTTGCCATAAAAGTGTGAAGAAAGGCATAGACAGTACATTAAAAATGTGCATGTCTGTATCCTAATACAAATTTAAATTTTATGTAATTTTTATGTCACAAATTATTAGTCATGTTTGATTTTTTTCAATTATGTGAGACATCAGCTACGTGTATATAAAAACAGGTAGCAGGCCATATTAGGCCAGCAGGTTATAGTTCAACATCAGCTACGGTAAACATACAAGGTATTTCTATACATTTATAGGCATACATGTTTTATGTGCTTATTTCAAATGAATAAAATATACAACCTTCTTAAATAGTTTCAGCTTTTCTCAGGTGTTCCTGACCATTAAAAAGTTTAGAGCTCAATATGACATGTTATTATACCATAGTTAACTAGATTGCTGATTTAGGTTTTCTTCAGTGGAAATAATGATTACATTTTACAATATATCAATCACACACCGTATTGAGTATCTAGGATAAACAAAATAGTCACTGTTTTCATGTATTGTCCATGTTAAGCTTTGATATTTCACAATAGATTTATTTTAGATTTTTGATCCATTAATTATAATGTAGCATTAATTAAACACACAGTAAACCAGCATGAATTTATTGTCATAAAGGTTATCAATCACTTTTTGACATACAACTTTTTATGGTTTGTTAATATTTTAAACCCATCTTCTAATTAAATATATAATATATAATTATCAGTGACTAGCATAACTTTATATTCATCATCAATATCACAAAATTTAGAACCCTCATTTATTTACTAATAAGTCAACTCAAAAGAAACCCCATCCCCCATCACTTTAGCTATTTCCTTCTCCCTTTACCCATTTTTTTTCCATCTCTAAGTAAGTACTAATTCACTTTGTATCTGTATTGATTTCCTAATTCTAGACATTTCGTATGAATAGGATCATATAACATGTGGTCTTTTGTGACTGGCTTCTTTTACTTAGCATATTATTTTGAAGCTTCATCTAAATTGTAGCATGCATCAATATATCATTTCTTTGTATGACCCAATACTATTTCATTGTATGGCTACACCTCATTTTATTTATCCTTTTATTCCTTGGTCGACATTTCTGTCGTTTGCACCTTTTGGTAATTGTGAAAAATGTTGGTATAAACATTCATGCACAAGTTTTGTTAGAACTATTTGTTTTCAATTCTCTTAGCTATATAGTAAGGAGTGCATTTGCTTGGTCATATGGTACCTCTGTGTTTAATTATTTTAGGAACTGTCCAACTGTTTTTCAAAATGGTTGCTCCACTTTACAGTTGTACCAGCAGTGTGTAAGAAAATTCAGAATTGTCCACATACTTATCAGCTCTTGTTATTATCTGCCTTTTTGATTCTAGCCATCCTCTTGGATATGAAGTGATAGCTCCTTATGGTTTTGATTTTCATTTCCCTGGTGACTAATGATCTTGAGCATCTTTTCATGTGCTTATTAGCTATTTGTGTATTTTCCTTGGAGAAATGTTTATTGAGACATTTTATTTATTTTATAATTGGGCTATTTGTCTTTTTAATACTGAGCTGTAAGAACTCCTCATATAGTCCAGATATAAGTCCAAGTCCCTAGTCATCTATTTATTTGGACTACTTTCCCACATTCTCTGGGTTTGATCATGTTTTTGATCTATTTTAAAGCACAAACATTTTAAATTTTGATAAGATAAAATCCAAATTATGTAATTGTCCTTTTGTTAAAAACACTTTTGATATTATTTTTCATGTATATACCTTATAAATTCTATATCTATGTTCACCATATTTTATACTTGTTATTCTTCATGCTTGTTATTGAACTATAGCCAATAATGCATTATTAAACTCAGTGTATATAATAGTAATAAGAAACAGTTTTGAAATAATAAACTTGTGCATTTAAATACAGACATTACCTCATAATTGTATCAGTGAGCTTACTTTACAACAGATTTAAAAATAAGTTAAGCA
>PVKE010042684.1:0-13653 GCA_004027555.1 Craseonycteris thonglongyai
GATGCCATCATTGTTAATGTTCTCTTTTGGATTTCTTGTTTCTCGGTCAAGTTCATGGCATTGCCATTTGTGAAGAGACCTTCCATTTATCATATCAATGTACGGTATATTACGGTATGTTCGAAAAATGTCATTCATTAAAAATTTAATTAAAAAAAGAACTGGTGTTGCCTCGGAAGTGGGGGGTAGTCTTATACAGTGAATATAGACCTAAACCCATGTTTTAACTGTAAAATTAGGGGGTTGTCTTATACACCCGGTCGTCTTATATGCCAGAAAATTCAGTATAAAAGGAGGCAAGAATATCATTTTCATCAAGTTTATTCGACATTATGCTGAAAGCTCTAGCATTTGCAATATGGCAGCAAGAGAAAACAAATTTATAAAGATTGGGAAAAAATGAAACTGGAAAATTTCACAGATGATATGATGGTCAATTTACAAAATCTCAAAATATTATCATTAACAACAGGAACTTCTGGTACCAAAAATCAATTAGAATACGTTTGTAGGACATGAGACTCTGCACAACTTGAAGCTCTGCTGCCAGCCAGGTTTCAACCTTGCCCACAGGTGGAAGTCACAAACACCCTTGAAACTGCCTCAGCTTCAGCCCTGCCCCCAGTAGCTCCAAAGTTCTGACATTGGCTGCCAAACAGCCACTTCTCCCTGGTTACCTCACCCCAAGGCAAGCCCCATCTCTTATTCCAAGTGGGCGGAGACAGTGGCTTTGCACAGAGCTTTCATTGTGATTTTGTCCTAGTAGACCAATGGGACTAGAGAAATAAGGCCACGCTAACTGCACTGCTGTAGACGAGCCCTTGGCCCTCTTTCCTACTTCAGTCTGAGAGTTGTACTGTGGTAGTGCTTTCCTATCACAATGCTTCCTGAATCTAGGCTGGGTAAGCCACCAGCCCTTCTCCTGTGCCCCAGGGTACCCGAAGAATTCTGCCAATGCCTTTTAGCCAAGGCTAACAGTTGGCAGAAGAGATGTCTGAAGAAACCCGGAATAGCCACTTGGCCAGGGCCAAAGAAATGGTAAAGATTCCAGGTCTAACCTTCTTGATTTAGCCAAGATCTTTTCAAGGTCAGGCTATAAGTTGAGTCTTTGAATCCTCTGAGGCACACAGGGCAAGACCCTTGATGACTGTCAGTTATCCCCTGAAATCTCCTCACAAGTCTTTGGATGACTTTGGACTAGTAAATCCTGTGGATTGAAATCAGTGCCTGCCTCTGTCTGCCCACACCCAGACATCCTGGGCTCCTTATAATCGACAACTGCTGTCAGGGCCCTGCAATCTCTATTTCTAATGCTGCTCTGTGATTTGGGCATCTTTGACTGGAGTACAATGTACTTATGTATCAGAAAGCCATGAAAGCACATCCACAGCTCCAAGCCTGCTGGCTCACATTCAGGACCCAGATCAGTAGTGCTTTCAATCTCTTTCCCTTTTATCTAGTTATGGCACACATCTCCAGTTTGAGTGAGGTTTTGGCTTATTGGACCAAGGGCAGAGAGCCTCCAGGCTCCTGTAGTCTAGACTGTACCATATCCTTAGACACTCAGATGGTAAATAACTTACATTTCCTTAGTGATCTTGAAGTGTTGACCACACCTCTAGGTGACAGTGGGGGCATGTACTTAGTTTAGCTTGGTTTTCACCTGTTTCTACACTCCACATAAGCTTTGTAATCTTTGATCTGAATACGCAGCACACATTCTCACTCCTTATGCTCCTGGCAGTGGATTTGCAGTCAGTCATTGCTCCTTGGAGTGATATGCGTTTCTCCTCCTTGGAGAACATCTTGAAAACTGCACTTCACAGCTGGGTAGTTGTCCCAAATCTTGATCTCAGCATGTGATGCTCTAAGTGCCAAAGGTTGAACATGAGAATGACACATCTGTTTTAATGAGTTCTCTTGAGAGAAAGAGCCATTAGTATTAGTGGAATGAGTAATGACATTGACATAGATTTCTAGGATTGTAAGAGACTTTCCTCTGATATGAGGCTTGGGTTTTCAATGTTTATTAAAATCCCAGTTAAACAAGGGATGTGCTTTCATTGCTTTTCACGTTTGGGCTACATTGCTAGGAAATCTGACAAGCACCGGTGTGCATATTTAATAGAGGTGTAATAAGAGCCCTGATATCTGATCAATTGCATGTTTACCTTTCGAACTCTTCCTTTGCTTTGGCCACCTGGAAGAAACCAATTTAGGAAAACACCCTCTGAACTTAGTCTGCAGACAGCACTTTAATTCTCATGTTGCATTTCTTAAAAGCTGTGTCATCAGTCAATTTTTTAATAATTATGTGAGAATAACCACACCTGGTGGGGTTGTTTTGGCATAAGTTCAGATGGTCAGGATTAGTATTCTGCAAAATTTCAAGTAGGATGTGAATGTAGAGGTGTAGAGTTCTCGTGTGTCTCGCTGCTTTTTCTTTGTGCAGCTAAGGAAATAGCAGAGGAAAAACAACCTTCTGGCTTCTGCAGATGGTAAGAATGACATGAAGACTAAAAAAGGCAATGACATTGACAGAGCTATTTCTGAGGGTTCTCGCTCATCTGAGGTGTTTGTTCCTGTTTGACTAGGTGTCTAGGAATAGGGTTGCTCAGAAGGAAGTAGAGGGAAGTGACTAAGATTGTGGAAGAAGTGTCAGACACTGGATGAGAATTCTGGGTTTGAATCCAAGTTACCAAGAGAGACCTCGGGCTGGCCAAAATTTATGACTGAGAGAGCACTGAACCTCCCCCTAAGCCTCCTGACCAGTGATCTTGTAACTCTGATCTTACCTGTCAGAGTCAGTAGTAAAAATTAGGGAGGCATCAGTATCAGGTTCCAGGGTCAAATTTCACAGCTTAAACCAGAAACCTGCAAAGACCTAGACCCGGACTTACCTACCCCTGTCTTTGTAGAACTAGATATAACAAAATCAGCCAGTAGGTCATTTCAGAGACCAGGACTGAGAGAGAGATGCAGCGATTTACTTCTGGACCTAGATTAACTCGACAGGCCTCATGTCTTCATGACTGTTTTCCCATCCAACCACTGTTTGTCACCCATAGTCCTCATTTCTGTGCTCCTCTGGCCTGTTGGCCTTAGCTTTCTAGAGCCAGAGGCTTGGACTAAGTGCCACCGCTGTGCTTGGTGGAAGGTGGGCAGAGCTGTGGTCATGCAGGTTGGCTCAGGTGGAAGCTAGAAAGCAGTGTCTCGATGGCTCCTGGTCCCCAAACACAGGATTGTTCTTTAGAGAGATGAGAGTCAAAGTAAGAGCACCTCAGCTCTAGGTTATTGGGTGATTTCTTGGCTGGTGTTTACATTTGGATTTACCTAATAGGGTGGAGTAATTTTTGACAAGCAAGACTTGGTAATAGCTTCTATTTTGGCACTTTTATTCCCAAAAATGTCTTAATTGAGTAACACAGTCTGTGGTTGGGAGAAAATGGAAAGAAGAATGATAGAACATATGCAGATGTTGTGTTACCACATCTCTACTTTAATCACTGCCACCCTGTGCCCAAGGCAGGACCATGGGGAGAATATCCCTGAGAAACAGAGCAGCGTTTTGTAAGAACAGTGCTTTCATTCTCCCTGAGTGGACACAGTGTCTTTCCACCTGTTGTGATGACATAGTGTCAGAACTAGTCTAGTTCTTTTATAAAGGCCAGAGAGAAAAAGGCCCCATGTGTTCATGATGGAGGTCTGAGCTCTGGTCAGCCAGAAGGCTACAGATTGTCCCAAGCCCTGCGTTAGTCATAGCCACACCTCAGAGTAGCTCTCAGCTTGTGTAATTGTCACTCTGGCTTGAGCAATATGTGTCCTCCCTTCTCTGCACCTTGGTAACCATGAATGTGACATGCCCTCTTTCCCACATAGCCCCCTGACCCCCTGGTCTATCATGTGAGAAATGCCCAGAACCACAGAGCTCCTGCAGAAGCATCTGCTGAGGAGCCCATGTCACTTGCTGGTGTCCCTTTCTCCAGTGATTGTGCAAACAGCTATATGCCTCTTTCCCCTCGGCTCACACACCAACGGACAGAAACCGAGTGTAATTCAGTGTGGCCTGGGCAGCAAACTTTTCTCATTGCTGCCTTTCTTCTCATCTCATTGCACCACATGTGGATGACAATATTAATGCCATTCTTGTGATGGGCAGTCTAATAAACAGTCTACTACACATATAATAAGATGGGGTTTTGGTCTAGTCACTTCCTTTGTAGGACCAGCACTAATCTGTAGCATTGCTCATTGTAACCATAAAAAATGCATTCAGTAAAGGAAAGCTAAAGGCATGCCTTATTCATATGCAGGACTACTATGCAACCGCTACAATAATTAAATATATCTTCTATGCAGCAAAGTAAAAATAAGTTGCAAAACCACCAGTGATAGAGCCCAAGAAAACACCAATCTAATGTACAGTAGCATCTTTGCATACACAGAGAACGGGTCTGGCTTGCTTGTACTGGTGATGCAGGACAGTTTAGGAGTCCTTTGAACACTTATTAGTTGAATACATTGCAGTGAGCATTAGGTACGTAATAATGCTATGAGTTTGGCTTTAGTAATAGGAAGATAAAATTATTTTTTTACCCGAGTCATATGTTGATCAGGGCTAGAACCCATTTAGAGTATAAGCATTACATTGAACAGCCTTGTTCACACAAGATCTACCCCCATCCTTTATCATTATATCGTTTTCTGAGCCTCTGGTGAAAAAAGTCTGCAAACTCTGTCCCTTCTTACTTGGTTCCTGGCACAGAATAGCACCTAAAATATGGCAACTTTCACCTCAAACATCAAGCCAAGCCCAAGCTTGTCAAGAAGGCCCTCACATGGGGCACTTCATGGTAGAGTTTGCATATAAAGACTGATCAAGCCCTCCATGTGGCCAGGGACATCATGCATGTTAGTGGTCTTTGCATGCATGGTGGTGTTACATGGGCTGAGCTACAAGCTGCTGAGTCCTGAGTGTGCTTTTGTTTGCAGAACCGAGTCATCCAAGCCATGGAGGAGAATGTGCAGCTACAACATTGCATACAGGAGCTGAAACATCTAATCAGCCAGCTCTCAGGAGATAAAAGCATCACAAATGCATTGGAAGACAAGGGCAGTGGTGCAGGGTGGTGGATGGAGTGTTTCGGCTGCTGAGCCCTATACACTTTCCCTCCCTCCTCACAGGACAATACAGGGCACATCTCCTGAGAGCTGGGATGAGACAGTGGTCCAAGGAGCATCAGTTCATTAGCCGGCTGGCTCAAGATATAGCAGAAATGAAGGTAGAGGTGTGATGGTCTCCACAGGATGGGATTGGCAAATGGGTGTGGGTGCTCAGTTCCTCTTTTTTTTAGCTGAAGCTCTGGAATCTGGAGGAGCTGATGTTATCCCTGGTGGGTAAAAAGTACATGGATGGACATTTTCTGGGAGCTTTCAAGAACCTTGCTGTTATGCCTACCACAGCTTTCCTGAACCCTCAGGAGACTGGCACTGCTGATAGACATATTGGTGAGTAGAGATCTCTGGTCAGGCAGGTTGTTGGCATAGAAGACCTGAGGCTGGCACATGGCTCAGAGACCTGCCTTCTTTTCTCTCTAGTTCCTGTGGAGGTGAGCCTTGCTCACAGTATACACCCCAGCCAGGAAGAAACCTTGCCAGGCCTGGAAACCCCACAGAGACTCTCTGCTAAGCAGAACATGAAGATGCATCAAGAAGAGACCCCACAGGAGCTCTCAGATTTGGGCAACAAGCCCTGCATGCCCTTCTTTTACTGGGGACATAAAATTATCTTTAGAAATATATGATGAAATGACCAAAGATAAAACCTGCACCACCCATTTTGTTCTTTTTTACACCCCCATCACAGTTACAATATCCTAGTTCATATTCTATTTACTCACTAATCTTTAGTTAGGTCCCCTATCTTTGACACCCCCACCCTCTGCCTTCTCCCCCTTCCTCACTTACCTTACCCACCCTGTATTAATTTTCTATTTTGAATATATTCTAAAGTAAAAATTGTGGTATTTTGTTATAAAGCCTGAATATCTCATTCTCTCTCTTTCTCTGTGTTTAACTTCAGCCACCAATACACCTCCAGGAAAGAATTGGTTGCTTTTTATGCTTTCCTTACTAGCACCTCCAATATTTTTATCTCTAAGTGGCAGAGACATTGGCCTCTTTAGCAGTAGAGCCTGTCTTGTTGGAAGTTTTACCTGGGTGCTTCCTCTGGAAGGCTGTGGGTGAATTTGGGCACAGCCCTCTAGTGCTGCTTTTTACAGTGCATGGTGCCAGTACTTCTCTGATCTGGATTAGGAAACAAGGTCCCAAAGTTAGGTAAGACCCTGCAGGAATTCTGCGTGGAGCAACATCTGAATGGGTGTAAGTGGAGGTGGCACTGTACAGTCCTATATTTCTCTGAATTCTGCCCTGAACCAAGAAAAGAGGTGCTCAGGCAGTAATGGGTTTCAACTAGATGCACATTAGCCTGTGAAATGATGGGGCAGCACTCAGGTTTTCAAGAGGAATTCAAGGACATAGTGCAGCTTCTGTAGAGACAGACCATCTCCCAGCACTTTGCAGGATGGGCTGACCTGCTGGCCCACCCCTTTTTTCCTCCTTGCCTGTCTACACAAATCATTACCTATTTTGGTCATCCTCATAAAATACACCAGGCTTGGTTTGCACATGGTGTTGCCTGAAGCACTGACATCCTAATGTGGTATTTTCTTACCTAACAACTGGAAAACTCACCACTGTAAATCTGCACTGTGAAGGCTCACAATCTCACTGTCTTCAGAAGACTCACCTTCAGAGCGAACACTTAGGTCACTCTGTCACTATGAAGATTCAGTTGGATACTTGCCAGTCTCTGTTCAAATGGTCCTGAAATGTTTTTTGCAGTTGGACCAGTCATGTCTACAGAATTTAAAAATGATTGTAATATTCAAAAACGTTGTACTGGGGCAATATATTTCTATTCTTTCATTTCTTGCCTATGTATCTTTAAGTATGACTTTACTGCTGGGTAAGGAAAGCCACTCTGAGGACTGGAAATGAGCTGTGGAGCCCAGAACTTTGAAAGGCTTCTGGAAGAGTGCTGAGCTACCACACCTGATATAGTAGTTCTGGTAATTGAGGACACAGGGTGGTCCCACCCCCACTGGAAAATACCAGACCACCCTTTGTTTCCCCACAAGGGCACTTCATCCCAAAATTTCTTGATAGTTCTGAGGGCCCTAACATCCTCCCCATTCCAAAACTGCCTTCAGTGAAGCTGAAAAACTGCCAATCTCAGCAGGATGCCTCCTCAGCCAAGGTCAATGTGCACACTTGGTGTTATTGAAGAGTCATCTTGGCAATTAGATGCTATGGTTATCGAGGCTGCTTTTGGGAAACATAGAAGGGACACAGCTTCAAAATCTGTGCAGAGTGCAGGAACTCCTCTACCTCTCTTGCAGCACAGAGCCGGCCTTCTTATCTCTCACCAAACCCACACCCTGATGGGAATATGGGCATGGTACTGGGAAGAACCCTGGCAGTGAACCAAGGGCCTCATTTGGGGCATTGAGAGCAGAATTACCTACTTCTGCTTACTTTGTGGTGTCATGGAAAGCTGGCAGTAGTTCAGAAGTCTCTGAGCTTTCAGAGACTGCAGTCAAAGGGTCAAGTGGAATCCTGAAAGGTACCAGAAAGCCAGTACTTGCCATCCTGGAAGCTAACGCAGTGCTGCACGGTTGGAGGTGGAGAGGAAAGTGTTGGCACAGCTGCCCAGTTTGAGCTCCACAGTGACTCTCACAGGAAGTTGTGCCCTACCTGTGCTCAGCATCTAGAGTGATGTGTGTGTGCCTCTCACATAAAGTGGGGGGTGCTTCATTGCAGGGCTAAAAGTGTAGGCTCCAACCTAATTTCTTGTGCCAGACTCTGGGTCTCATGCGGCCACCACAACATTGCCTGAAATTCTGGCTCTGAAGCATGGCCATGCTCTGCTTTGTTCCTTTTGAAAGATGGAGAACACTCTCCACAAAACCACCCATACTCCAAGTCCCACAGATGGGCCACTCCTCCACACAATCACGGCGAGTAGATCACTCCATTCTTTCTTTGGAATACCAGCATGGGCAAATTAGTTGGACATGACCCTTTTAAAGTAATACAGAAAAAAATTTGTTTATGCATACGCTAGTCATTATATGTTTTCTGGTTAAATATTGTGATGGATTCATTCATTCATCAGTTATGTGTTGTGTATATACTATTTGCCAGGCAGTGCTTTAAGTCTGTGGAATGTAACTGTAAATAAGGCAAAGTATAAATCTTGCTAAATATGTGTTGTTATATTTTGGTGCAAAATTGGGGAAGGAGGTTGAAATTAGAAAAGAATATTTTTTGCTAAAGAATATAACACTCCAAATGATCCATGCTCATCTATTTCTGAAAACAGAATGCATGACATGATGTAACTTAGTAGAAATCCTGATATTTCATTATTATAATTAATATATTTTCTCAAATTTTGTTGTTTCTTTTAAACAAATGGAACTTGACCTTTAATTTTAGTCAAGACCTCTTGAATCTTCCTTTATAAATCACTGAATCTGAGTTACTTGTAATAAACACTAGCAAGTGGGACAGGAACTTTCTGAAACTTCCAAGGCCCAAGACCCAACAAATCAATTGATATGTATCATCACATCTGCAAATAAAGAGAAACACTGTATCTCATCATGTGATGTAGACACATTTGACAAAATACAGCACTCATTAGTGATATAATAGTAACAAAACACAGGAATTAAAATAGAAGCTATGTGCCATGATTTGATATTAAAAAAAAAAAAAAAGTATTTTAGCCATACATGCCTCTGTTTCTCCTAATGGCTGGATAGGTTCTCTGAAAGACCCCATATAATCTATATTTTTCTTAGTGTTGAGTACTGAAATATTTTCTATCTAACACTCGGAAGAAGGCATGAATATCATTTTCATCAAGTCTAGTGGACATTATGCTCAAAACTCTAGCATTTACATTATGGCACAAGACAAAATAAAATTATATAGATTGAGAAAAAAAGAAACTGGAAAATTTCACAGATGATATGATGGTCATTTTAGGAAATCTAAAAATAGCATCATTAACAAAAACAAAAAATCCTGGAACCAAAAAGCAATTAGAATTAGGTTCTATGACATGAGACTGCACACATTGAAGCTCAGCCACAAACACGATTTTGACCCTGGCAACAGGTGGAAGTTTCACACACTCTGGGAAAGGTCTAAGCTTAAGACCCACCCTGAGTGGCTTCAAAATTCTAAAACTGGCTGCCCAACAGGCACATCTCCCCAGTTACCCCACCCCAAGGCAAGCCCCGCCCCTTATGCCAAGTGGGCGGAGACTGTGGCTGTGCTATGACCTTTAATAGTGACTTCATCCTAGTAGACCAATGGAACTAAAGAATTAAGACCACACACACTGCATTGCTTTAGATGAGCTCTGGGCCCTCTTTCCTAATTCAGTCTGGAAGTTGTACTGTGGTAGTGCTTTCTAATCGCAATGCTTACCGAATCTAGACATGGTAAGCCTTAGGCCCCACTCTCATGCCCCAGAGAAACAAAGAAATTTGCCAATGCCTTTTAGCCAAGTCTAAGCAGTTGGTAGAAGGGATGTCTGAAGAAACCCGGAAGAGCTACTTGTTCAAGGCAAAAATAATGGCAAAGAAGTCAGGTCTTATCACGTTTATTTAGCCAGAGGTCTTTCCGTGGTCAAGCAGAGTCTTTGCTGCCTCTGAGGCACACAGGGCAAGCCCCTTGATGACTTTGGTGAGCCCTTGAAATCTCATCACCACTCTCTGGGTGACTTTGGACTAGTAATTCCTGGAAATTTCAATCAGTGCCTGCCTCCTTTTGCCCACACCCAGACCACCTGGGCTCCCTATCATCAAGAACTGCTGTCAGGGCCCTGCACTCTCTATCTCAACCACTGCGCTGTGATTTGGGCATCTTAGGCTAGAGTGGAATGTAATTATATATCAGTCAGCCATGATATCACATCCAAAGCTTCAAGCCTTCTGGACCACGTTCAGGACACAGACCCCCAGTGCTTTCACCCTCTTTCCTGTTTATCTAGTTACAGCACACATTTCCAGTTTGAGCGAGATTTTGGCTTATGAGACTTAGGGCAGAGTGCCTCCAGGCTCCTGTAGTCTAGACTGTACCACATCCTTAGACATTCAGATGGTAAAAAGCTTACATTTCATTAGTGATCTTAAAGTGTTGACCACACCTGTAGGTGACAGTGGGGGCATATACTTAGTTTAGCTTGGTTTTCACTTGTTTCTACACTCCACATAATCTTTCATGTGAATATGCAGCACACATTCTCACTCCTTATGCTCCTGGCAGCAGATTGGTCCTCAGCCATTGCTCCTTGGAGTGATATGCATTCCTCCTCCTTGGAGCACATCTTGAAACCTGCACTGCACAGTTGGGCAGTTGTCCCAAATCTTGATCTCAGCATGTGACGCTCTAAGTGCCAAAGGTTGAACATGAGAATGACACATCTGTTTGACTGAGTTCTCTTGAGAGAAAGAGCCATTAGTATTAGTGGAATGAGGAATAACATTGACACAAATTTCTAAGATTGCCAATGATTTGCCTCTGATATGGGGCTTGGTTTTCTATGTTTGTTGAAATCCTTGATTCACAGAGTGTTTGCCTTCACTGCTTTCCACCTTTGGGCTACATTGATAGGAAATCTGTCAAGCACTAGTGTGCATCTCTAATAGAGGTGTAATAAGGGCCCTGATGTCCGATCAATTGCATGTTTACCTTCCCCACTTTGCCTTTGTTATGGCCACCTGGACCCAGCTGATTTAGGCCATCACCCCTCAAACTCAGCCTAAAGACAGCACTTAAATTCTCATGTTGCATTTCTTAAAAGCTGTATCATCTGTCTAATTCCCTAATCATTCAGTGAGAATAACTACATCTGGTGGAATTGTTTTGGCATGAGTTTAAGGTGGTAAGGATGAGTATTCTGCAAAATTTCAGGTGGGATATAAATATAGGGGAGTTCTCGTTAGAGTCACTGCGTTGTTTTTTTTTGCAGCAAAGTGAAGGGCAGAGGAAAAACAACATACTGGCTCCTGCAGATAGTAAGAAGTACAAGAGGGCTAAAGAAGGCAATGACCCTGACAGAGCCATTGCTGATGGTTATCACTCACCTGAGAAGTTGGTTCTTGGTTTACTAGGCTTCTGTGGATACGAGTGCTCAGAGAGCAGTAGAGCGAATTGGATAATATTGCAGAAGAAGTGTCAGACACTGAATGAGTATTCTGGGTTTGAATCTAAGTTACCAAGAGAGACCTCAAGTTGGCCAGGATTCATGACTGAAAGAGGACTAACCTTCCTCAAATTCTCCCAACCAGTGAGGTTGTAACTCTGGTCTTACCTATTAGAGTCAGTGGTAAAAGTTAGAAAGGCATCATCAGTAGGTCCCAGTGTCAAACATCACAGCTTAGACAAGAAACATGCAAAGAACCTGACCTGGCCCCACCTGTCCCTTTCTTTGTAGCATTAGATGAACCAAAATCAGCCAGTAAGTGATTTTAGAGACAAGGACTGAGAGATGCAGGATTTTACATTTGGACCAATATTCACGGGACAGGCCTTATGTCCTCAGAACTCTTTCTGCATCCAACTTCAGTTTGTCACCCATTGTTCTCATCTCTCTGCTAATATGGCCTTTTTTTCTTAGGTCTATAGAGCCAGAGGCATTGACTAAGTTCCACAGCTATGCTTGGAGGAAGGCGGGTGAAGCTTTGGTCAAGCAGGTTGGCTCAGGCTAAGACTAGAAAGCAGTGTCTTCAAGGATCCTGTTCGCCAAACCCAGGATTGTTTTTCAGAAAGCTGAGAGTCAAAGGAGGAGCACCTCAGCTCTAGCTTATTGGGTGATTTCTTGGCTGGTATTTAGTTTTGGATTTAGAAAGTTGGAGCGGAATATCTTTTGACCTGCAGGACTGAAGAATGGCTTCTAGTTGGGCACCTTTATTTCCACCATAAGTCTGTGGTTGGGAGAGAAGGAAAAGACAAAGAATGAGGAAGGAAATGCAGAGGTTGTTTTACTATATCTCTACTTTAATCCCTGCCATGCTGTGCCCAACACAGGACCATAAAGAGGGTATCCCTGAGGAACAGAGAAACTTTGTGTGGACAGCACACAGTGCCCTAATCAGATCACAGAGCCTAAAGTGGAACAGGGACTGTGGAGCAGGGTGGCAGCACTTCCTGGTGGGCAGAGTGAGAGCAGGACACCAGCCCACAACAGCTCGGCACCCCTGATTTATGGGGAAGATTGACTGTGAAGGAGTGCCTTCTGAGGACAGGGCTCTTGGAGTGAGGGCTGGGGCTTGAGTGGGCATAGCTGCATTGGACGTGCTTAGAGTGAGTCCGGCAGTCTCAACAGAGCCGGGAGCATAGAGCAGCTGCGACCCGAGCTACGGCCTGTGCGCACAGGGCTTTTGACGCCCCGCCCACAGGGCTGCTGCAGCACCGCTGTGTGCACGTGCGCAGTTGGGCTTTTGGTGCCCCGCTCACCAGGCCGCTACGGCACTGCTGCCAGCGTGCAAGTGCGCAACTGGGCTTTCGGCGCCCTGCGCACTGGGCTGGCGCGGCACTGCTGCTTCCTCGCCAGCACGCTTCAGGGCTTTTGGCGCCCTGCACACCAGGCCACTGCAGCACTGCTGCCTGCGCACAAGACCAGCTATTGGCGCCCTGCCCACTGGGCCACTGCGGCACTGCTCCCTGCTCGCAAGTATGCAACTGGGCTTTTGGCATCCCGTCCACCGGGCCTCTGGGGCGTTGCAGCCCGCATGTGCAACTGGGCTGCTGACTGGGTCACCGCAGTGTCATTGCCTGCACCCGGGACTGGGCAGCCGACCGGGGCTTCTGCCAAGCCCCAGCCCATCCAAGTGCTGCCCTGTGGGCATGGCTTACAGATACGATTGAAGGAGGGGCAGCCAGGTGAAGGAGAGAAAGACCAGAGCTCCTGCACTCCACCAGCACTGAACCACCAGTCCCCCTGCTGAAAGTGGAATCTGCTATTGTGTCTCAGGCCTGCCCTAGCTCCTACTCACAAGCCCCCACCTCTGGCCACACCTTTACTACCCTGCTATCTAACAGCTAAGACAGCAACCTGAAGTGCCCCAGGACACAGAAGCTGTCTGCTTCCCCAAACCCTCTCCCAAAATCTCCTTCTCCCACAACTGAGCCCAAAAGAAAAAATAAAGAGAAGCCCATCTGATAGGCAAACCCCCAGAGGGAAAACAGACTCATGCGTAAAGCAAAAAGAACCACATCAAACACAATGCACACCTCAGAATCCAAAGCCCCTCCAGGAGATCAGGGGCAGTCTTTAGTAAAGGACTTGCACACTTGGAATCAAATGTAAGTGAAACAGAATTCAGGGCTGCATTAATCAAGACACTCAGAGAGCTCACTCAATGCTGGCAAAGTACCCAGACACAGTTAAATGACCTCAACAGGAAATTTTCTGAGCAAAATGAGTACTTTACCAACAAAATTGAGAAGCTAGAGCAGAACCAAAAGGAACTCCTTGAAATGAAAGGCATCATGGGAGAGCTGAAAAAAGAACTG
>PVKE010042685.1:0-13658 GCA_004027555.1 Craseonycteris thonglongyai
CTGCTGGTGGGAATGTAAACTGGTACAACCACTATGGAAGGCTGTATGGAGATTCCTCAAAAAATTACGAATGGAATTACCATATGATCCAGCCATCCCTCTACTGGGTATCTACCCAAAAACCTGAAAACCTTAATCTTTAAAGATGTTTGTACCCGCATGTTCATTGCAGCACTGTTCACAGTGGCCAGAACATAGATGTAATTTTAATGTGGTAGTGAGAGGAGGTGAACACAGCATTTGCCTACTCTACCATCTTTTCTGGAATCTAGATTTTTAATTCTCTTGTTTCATAGTTTAATTCATTCTCTTTTCCAAAAACCTCTAATGTGATAAGAATAATATGTGTGTGTGTGTGTGTGTGTGCGTGTGTGTGTGTGTGTGTGTGTGCATAACTGAAATTTTGTAACTCTGACAGACATTACTCCATTTTATCCTCCTTCCCACCAGCCTTCGGCAACCACCATTCTGTTATATGCTTCTATGAGTCTGATTATTGGGATTCCAATAAAAGTGAGATTAGGCAGTACTTGTCTTTTCTGAGTCTGACTTACTTAACTTAGTGCAATATCTTTCAGGTTCATTGGTATTTTTGCAAATGGAAGATTTTCTCCCCTTTCAAGGCTAAATAATATTCCATTATATAGCCAAATATTTTATTATATATGTATGTATGTGTGTGTGTCCATTCATCTATGGACAGACATTGTGTTTGCTTCTGCCGTGTCTTGGCTACTCTGAATAGTGCTGCAATAAACATGGGAATGCAAATATCTCTTTGAGATCTTATTTTCAATTCTTTTAGGTACATACTCTGAATAAGATTGCTGAAATGTATGCTAGTTCTGTTTTAATTATTTGAGGAATATTCACAGTTTACACAAGTCTGCATCATTTTACATTCCCTTTAAGAGTATATGAAGTTTCCAGTTTCTCCATACCTTCTCCAACACTTGTTATCTTTTTTGGGGGGATGATAATGGCCATCCTATCAGATGTGATATGATATCTTATTGTTGTTTTGATCTATATTCCTCTGATGATTAACAATGTTGAATATCTTTTTGTATATTTATTGACCAAATGCATGTCTTTGGAGAAATGCTATCTGTTTAGCTTCTTTGCTCATTTATTTTTTATTCTTAAATATATTGGGTTAACTGATGTTGCTTGGTAAAAATTACATAAATTCCAGGTATACAATCCTTCAATACATCATCTATGTATTCCTTTGTGTGCTCACCACTCAGAATGAGTTTTCTTTCTATCACCATATATTTAATGCCCCTTCTCTCCACAAGTATCCCTTTTCCTCTTAACCTCAGGTAATCACTATACTACTGATTGTGTCCATCAGTTTTATTTCTTTGATACATTCAATTTTATATTTCACACATAAGTGAAGTCATATAGTTTGTGGTTTTCTCATTCTTACTTATTTCACTTAGCATAATGACCTCAAGGTCCACCTACGTTTTTGCAAATGGCAGTATTTCATTATTTTTTATTGTTGAGTAATATTCCATTGTGTAAATTTACCACAAATTCTTTATCCAGTCAACTATCAAAGGACACTGATTGTTTCCACGACTTGGTCACCGTGATTGGTACTGTGATGAACAACAGGGTACATATATCTTTGCACATTAAGGTTTTCAGGTTTTTTTGGTTAGATATTCAGGAGAGTAGTTGCTGGGTCATATGGCAATTACATTCCTAGTTTTTTGAGAAATTTTCATACTGCCAATTTATGTTCCTACCAGCAGTGTATGAGGGTTCCTCTTTCTTCACAGCCTCTCTAGCACTTGTTATTCCTTGTCTTGTTCATTATAGCCATTCTAACAAGTGTGAAGTGGTATCTCATGGTTTTAATTTGCATTTTTCTAATTGCTAGTGATGTTGAGCATTTTTTCAAAGTATCTGTTGGCTCTTTGTGTGTCTTCAGGGGATAAGTGTTTAGGTTTTCTGCCCACTTTTTAATAGGATCATTTGTTTTTTTGTTGTTGAGTTGTATTAGTTCAATATGTATTTTAGATATTAGCCCTTTATGAAAGTCATTGTTTGAAAATATTTTCTCCCATTCAGTTGGTTTTCTTTTTACTTAATTGGTGATGTCCTGTACTATGCAGAAGCTTTTCAGTTTTATATAGTCCCATTCATTTATATTTGTTTTTACCTCCCTGGATTTTAGGATCAAGTTCATAAACTGCTATCATAGCCCAAAGTCTATAAGTTTAGTATTGATGCTTTCATCTATGCATTTTATTGTTTTGGATCTTATGTGGAGATCTTTAATCTGCTTTGAGTTAATTTTGGTATATGGTGACAATTCACAGTCCAGATTCGTTCTTTTGTATGTAGTTTTCCAATTTTCCCAGCACCGCATCTAAAGAGGTTTTTTTCCCTCCATTATATATAACTTTGCTCCTTTTTCAAAGATTATCTGTCCATATATTTGTGGATTTATTTCTGGGTGTTTGATTCTGTTCCACTTCTCTGTATGTCTATTTTTTTGCCAAGACCGATCTGTTTTGATTATTGATGATTTTTGTATAGATTGAAGCTGGGAAGAGTGATGCCTCTTGCCTTATTCTGGCTTTTGGAGGATTGCTTTGGTGTTTGGGGTCCTTTGTGGTTCTATATGAATCTAATAATTTTTTAAATCTATTTCTCAAAAGAACATCTGTGGGATTTTCATTGGAATTGCC
Source organism: Craseonycteris thonglongyai (assembly GCA_004027555.1). Classification (NCBI taxonomy): domain Eukaryota; kingdom Metazoa; phylum Chordata; class Mammalia; order Chiroptera; family Craseonycteridae; genus Craseonycteris; species Craseonycteris thonglongyai. The sequence continues at coordinate 2,709 of PVKE010042685.1, forward strand.
ATAAATCTGTATATTGCTTATATATTAGGGTGACATCGGTCAGTAATACCTATATAGATTATAGGTATACAATTCTTTCCATGATCAAATCTGAAGATATTTGGATGTATTCCTCAAAAGAATGTTTCTGGGAGTTTGGTGGGAATTGCATTAAGTCTGTATATTGCTTTTGGGTAACATGGCCATTTTCACTATGTTGATTTTTCCAATCCATGAGCACAGAATATATTTCCATTTCTTTGTATCTTCTCCAATTTATTTTTATAGTGTCTTATAGTTTTCCATGTACAAGTTTTTTACCTTCTCTGTTAAGTTTATTTCTAAGTGTTTTATTCTTTTTGTTGTGATTGTAAAAGGAATCAATTTTTCCTTTTTTTTTTATTGTGAGGTTTTGTTCATGTATAAAAATGCAATGGGATTTTTTACATTTCATTTTGTATCCAGCAACTTTACAGTGTTTGTTTAGTATTTCTTTTAAATATTTATTTATTTATTTATTTTTGACAGAGAGAGAGAGAGAGAGAGAGAGAGAGAGAGAGAGAGAGAGGGAGATACAGGGACATAGAGAGAACTGAACTGGGGGAGCTTCCAGTTCAGCATATGGTTCCGCACGGGCCGGGGCCGGGATTCGATCCTCGGTCCCCGGCGCTGCAAAGTGAGCGCTTAACCCACTGAGCCATCCCGGCTTCCCCGTGTTTAGTATTTCTAATATTTTTCTTGTAAAGTCTTCAGGATTATCTATATAAAGGATCATGTCATCTGCAAAAAGTGATTGTTTAACTTTTTCACTCCCAATTTGGATGCTTTTTATTTCTTTCTATTGCCTGATTGCTCTGGCTAGAACTTCCAGTACTATGGAGAATATCAGTGGTGACAGGGAACATTTCTGTATTGTTCCTGATGTTAGAAAAAAATGTCACAGATTTTCATCATTTAGCATGATATTCTCTGAAAATTTGTCATATAGGGCCTTCATTATGTTGAGTTACTTTCTTCTATACACATTTTATTAAATGTTTGATCATAAATCTGTGTTGCACTTTTTATTGCTTTTTATGCAACAACTGATCTGAGTATATGGTTTTTATCTTATATTTTGTTTACGTGGTATATCACATTGATTGATTTGCATATGTTGAACCATTCTTGTGGCCCTGGGATGAATCCCACCTGATTGTGATGTATAATCTATCTAATATATTGTGTATTCTATTTGCTAGTATTGTTTAGGATTTTTGCATCTTGTTCATCAGAGATATTGATCTATTGTTGTGAGTGTGTATATGTGTGTGTGTGTGATGTCCTTACTAGGCTTTGATATTAGGGTAATGTCGGCCTCATAGAATGAAGTGGGAAATATTGCCTCTTGTTTAATTTTTTGGAAGAATTTGAAAAGTATGGGTATTAACTTTTCTTTAAATGCCTGGTATAAAACCTTAGTGAGACTGTCTGGTCCTGGACTTTTGCATATGGGAAGGTTTGGGATGATTGTTTCCATTTTCTTACTGTTGATTCTTTTGTTTAATTTATCCAGTACTTTTTATTGGTAAATTCAGTCCATTTATTGATACCTTTAAGGTGATGTTTGATACATGAGGATTTCCTACGGTCAATTTATCTTTTGTTTTCTGGTAGGTCTTGTTTCAATTACTTCTTTCCATTTTTCTTTCTGTCAGTTATTTTAGTTCAAGAATGTTTTGTGATATTTTCCTGTTTCTTCTCTTTCTTTCTTCTTCTTCTTTTTTTTTTTTTTTATGTCTCTCAGTTCTAAATAAATTTTGAGTGGTTACCATGAAGTTTATGTGAAGGAAAGTTTTATGTCTGCTGTGTTCCCTTTTTCTTAAGGATGCTTCTGTTCTAAACTATTTTCAGAATGTTTAAACCTATACTTTCTCCCTTTTTATGTTGTTATTGTCCCATTTTATTTCTATTTATCTTTTCCTTTTTGTTTCAGGTCAAACAGACTCCATTATTATTGAAATGCTGGCCTTGTGCTGGAAAATTTCTTTAGATTGTGTATGTCTGAAAAAGCCTTTATTCTTGCTTCATATCTAAAGAATAATTTTACTGGATAGATTATTTTTGACTGGTAATATCTCTCTTTCAATATTTTGAATACTTGATTCCACTCTCTCTTGGCTTATAGAGTTTCTATTTAGAAGTTTTATGACAGTCTGATAGGCTTTCCTTGATAGGGAATGATATTCTTATTTTTTTAGACAATGTGAAAGAATCTTTTACTGATAGCTAAAACAGTAAAAGTATACTTTCAATAGATAGAGATGGGCCTTGAACAAGAAGTGGTGGCTCAAAAGACCTCCTTGTCTTTTACCTTTGACATCTTCAAGTATATGCTTTGGAGGTCTTCTAGGTTTGTAGTTAGCTAAGGCTCCTATTTCCTTCTTAGGTTTAAGGCTCCCCTTATTTCCATAAATTTGAGATGGCCTTATCTTTTATTTGTTTGGGAAAATACTCTGTGCCCATTCTGTCCTCTCTCCCTCCAGGATACCTATTCTTATTTTTCTATTTGAAGATTTATTTTATTGTCTGAAAGAAGGTGAGAGACAGAGAAGGGAGGAGGGCCCAGAGCAGTCTATACAGTTGTATTATACATCGTTAGTTGTGACATACTTTCATCCACATAGGAGAATATGGGGCCACATGGGGCAGGAACAAAACTGAGGGCCTTTTGCAGCAGAAGTGAGAAACTTTGCTGCTGAGCCATCCTGGCAGTTACCAGTTGTAGTGCAGTCTAGCATATAGGGTTGCTTGGGCTGGGGCTGGGAATAGAACCCAGGATTTCATGATCATGAGGCAAGTGCTCAACAGCTGAGCTGTCCCAACACACACCCTATTCTTATGTTGCTCTTTCTAGTGGAGTCAGATAGTTCTTGTAGAGATTTTTATTTCTTTTCACTTTCAGGGCTCTCTCTTTTTCTTTGTGTGACATTTCCATAATTCTATGTTCAATTTCATGAATTTCTTTCTCCATTGGTTGCCTCTGCTTTCTCTGTTAGCTATTTTCCTCTTCATTTCTTTTATTGTGTTGTTCACTTTCAGAATTCCTATTTGGATTTTTTTTTTAATAGTTTCAATTTCTTTGTTGAAGTATTTCTTTTGCTCACAGATTTCCTTTCTGAGAATATTTAGCTATTTTTTCTGTGCATAGCTGCCTTTATTTGATCTCTTTGAGTGTTTCCAGAACATCAATCTTGAATATTGTTATTGAGCTAATATATTTTTATATAATTAAGTTCCTTCCCATCTTCTTATTGACCAGCTTTGTTTCTTAGGGTACTCATTGATGTTGGAGTGTTTCTCTTTCTGGTCATAAAAAATTTTTCTCTGGTAGATATAAAGAGGTCTTTCTTTCACTTCCCAGTTCATGTTGCTGTAGCATCTAACAATATTTTCCCTTGGTTATTCAATTTTTCCACACTGGGAGACTTCCTAGAAGGTAGGCTCTCTTTGACTCAGTTGTCTTGATCTCTGTGTATGAGAAGCCGGGGTGGCTAACTGGGTTAAGCGCTCACTTTGCAGCCCTGAGGACCAAGGATCGAATCCTGGGCCTGGCCAGTGCAGACCCATATGCTCAACTGGGGAGAGCCCCCAGTTCAGTTCTCACTGGGGCAAGACCCCAACCCAGTTCCTGCCCTGTGCAGCCCCACCTACCTGTGGAATGAAACTATGTGGAAAAACCCATGATGTGCAACTATGGAGACTGTTCTGGGCCTTCCCCCTTCTCTCTGTATCTGTATCTCTCTCTCTCTCTGCCTCTCTCTGTCAAAAACAATAAAAAATAAATCTTAAAAAAAAAGTTGATCTCTGTGTGCCTCCTATTTGGAAAGATATGGTTGGTGATAACATTCTTTGCCTCTGAGATTGCATTGCAATTATAAGTTGCCATGCATGTGCTTCACAGTTTTCCTGTATCCTCCTGATAATATCAGTAGGAAGGATGGAGCAGGGGTTGTTTGGGAATTTGCAGGTCTGTTTTTAGCTCAGGGCAATGGCAACTTACTGCTTGCAGGCACTGTGCAGGTGGGGAAGGAGGTGATGAGCCTTGGGAGAAAGTAAATAGAATCAACCAGGTTCTCTGTTCAAAACTGCACACTGCTCCAGCTATGACCCTACGTCATGTAGAGCCACTCCTTGTTTCAGCCACTGGTGCTTTGGCTGTATGCCCTCCAGTTGCCATTTTCATACTCTGGTCACTGCTTCTTACTTTGGCTGCCAGCCCTGTGCTCTGATAGCCAGCTTAATGTGTTGGCTGCTCATGCCTCACTCTGATTGCCTGCAGTATTCTCCAGCCACCAATGTCATGTTCCTGCATCTCATGTTATGCTATGGATACCCATGCCATGCTATGGCCACTCTCTCTGAGCTCATGCCACCTGTCATTCTACAGCCACCTAAGCCCCACTCCTGTCATCTGCCTGGTATTCTGGCTGCCTGTGTCATAACTCTTGTCCATTCTCAGCTTCCAACTCATCCAGGGTCATGTGGTTCAGACTGCACTCCCAGTCTCCCACCTCACTCTCTCCTTTGCTGGTCTGTGGTTCACACTCCACAGCATGTCTCTGCACTGCTCCCTTCCCTTCTCTCTTGCTCACCTCCCTTTCTCTGGCCTTTAGGTATTTTTTTGTGATGAGTGGTTTCCTCACCTGATGCATGTATTCCCTGCTCAGGTATTCCCTTGTTAATTTTTGTTGTTCAATTTATTGTTCTTTTCAGAAGTGGTGTGAAGAGTTTCTTCTCACACTGCCATCTTGATCATTTTTAACTTTTTATAAAATATAAATATGCTTATAGGCAGGACAGAGTTAAGAATAGCATAGTGTCATGTCATGTACCACTAGAGCCATTTCCCAGATAATATCAACCTAACAATCTATGTAGGGTAACTCCTCTAGTTTAGTTGTTTACAATTGTTTTGTGTCCAAGGAATATTTGTCAATTATCCTATTTACATCCATGTATACAAGATGTACAAATCCATCTCACTGTTGTTCTTATAATATTTAGGATTTATTTCAATGAAAAAGAAGGATAGTCTGACATCACTTGTTCTTTTGTGTTAGTCTTCTTTTCTAACATACAAGATTTGGCATAAAAAATTTCCAGGACTTAGTGGTATGCTCTCTGTTCTGAGCTTGAGAAACCCACCTGTACTAGTTGGTAGTACTCTCTACCTTAACAGATACTATCCATGGCTACCCTCAGAGTAGTTTGTAATTTTCATAACCTTTATTTCATGGCTTAGGGACTTAATCACTCATGGCTCTGTTTTTTTTTTATTTTTTCCTAAGACATCAAAAGGAACAAAAAGATAGGGAAGGTACAACTTCCCCTTAACTTTTATCACCTTATTGTTTAGAACCAGTCACATAACTTTATCAAATAAGAGTGTTGCTCTATTCCCTTCTCAGACATACTCTAAACTATAAAGCAGGAACATAAATTTTTAGTGGGAAGCTGGCCATCTCTGCCATGACATTTCTTTTGAGTGTTGTAACTGTATTTGCAAATATCTATATATCTCTTTTTTTTTCACTCTGTATCCCTCTTTGAACACTGGCAATAGGTGTACTTAGGTGAGAACATAAGACATCTTTTTTAAAAAGCAGATTATCTATTGAATTATTAATACTTTACACATTAACCAATTCTAATTTGGCTTAGATTTATACATTTAGGTATTAAAATCATTCACTTTGAGATCAATGTATTATAAACATTTGGTTTCAAGTGATAGAAACCCAACTTAACTTAGCTGAAACAAATTGAAAGTACTAGGGTATATTACAGAAAAATAAAAGACCCAAGCAACCATAACCTTGAAGATTGGAACTAGAATTTAATGTAAATTAAATCTCTTTCTTCCTCCATCTCTCCCATCTTCATTTATCTATTTTATTTCATTCTCTCTTACTGCAGTCAAATATCAGCAGCCCCACATCATATACCCAAATTCTTCTTGTGTAATTTGAGGTAAAGTGATCTAGGGCAAAACTTTGGCTGGAATTGAGACACCTGCCAGCTCCTAGATCAATCAAATAGATCACAGAAACAGGAGTAATGCAATGGGCAAAGCCCAGGCAATTTGATACTCCCACCCTCATCCTTCACTCTTTGATCTCACTGTGAGTAGCTAAAGTCCAGGGTAATGGGAGTGCTTGCTGGGAAAATAGACAGAAGCAATTTCTATTCTCTACAGAGAGACAATGAAAGTAAACTAGATAATGAGGATTCCCTTGTCATCTTTTATTTACATACATTATACCATGGCCACACATAGAGCCTCTGAGACCTAACACTTCCTTTGTTTATCATTGTTTTTGTCTTAATAAAAAATGCCTAATGCATGTTTACCAATAACCAAGAAATATTACATGCTATGATTGAGACATAAACAGAGTGTTATAAAAGTTTACAGGTAAGAGATACCCTATGATACATTTGGATTATTAATTGAAGGATGTATAGGATTACAACTATAGCAATGGAAGACAGGAGAGCAGGATCTGGGGCAGGCATTAGGCAAACTAAATGTTTTGAAAAATTTCTCAGGGGTGATTTGTATTGGAAAAAACATGTCCGTGTGATGAGCAGAGGGGAAGAGTTCCAGGGAGTGTTCTTGAAAACAAGGTTAGTGAGCTTTGGCTGAGGACAGTGAAGGCCAGAGCATCAGGATACATAAATTATGGTTGTCTGTGTGAGAAACAGTCTCATTTCCTTATCATCTCTCATTGTAGATCTTTTTCCCTATTAAATTCCCAGCTCCTTAAATCCCATGGGAAAAAAGTTCCTTTATATAAAGTCAGCTGTGTGCTGATGTGTTTTTAAGTCTCTATAAATCATGTGAGGCCCTCCATAAATCATGTAGAGCTGCCTTAATGTTGAAACTGTACTCCACAGATACTTCAGAGTAATGTTTCTATATGTCCCAGGCAAAGCCATCAAGACTTTGGCAGGCTCAGGCCTACCTCTGTTTCTAGATGTTACCTCTTTCCTTTCCCTTTCATTTGCCCAAGGCTTCTTAATGTCTTCATTGTCTCTCCCATTCTTATCCACTGTAACTATGATAAAAAGAAAGACTGTGTTATCAGTCACTCACACTTGGTGATAGATTGATTAATTGCACTTTAGTGAAAATCCAGTCACACAAGGATAGATAGCCTGGACTTTCAAACTTCATTTGCATTTTAGTCCTTTTATCTTCCAATGTGGAATGGAAGGCCACGTTCTATACTAAAATAAATTTCAGACTTTTTTAAAAAGATATTTTAGATGGTGGTAAAGAGGAAGAGAAGTAGAAATAAACCAGAAATAAGGAGAGAAAAAAAGGGACAAGCTACCAAAACAGGAGAAAATATAAAAGAGGTAAAAGAGACATATAGAAACTGACATAGAGTTTGCCTAATAAATATTATGTTTATTAAATATTTATCAAGTAAGTGCTAATAGAATGTCTTCAGAAAAATAGATTTAATCTTTTTTCTATCAGACTAGACACCAAGTTTCTTGAAGGTAAGAAATATAATTTATTTTATTTTATTTTTTTATTTTTTTATTCTGTGGCACCTAGCATATATTATCCTACTCAGTAAATGAGCAGAAATAAAACAAATGTATGCTGACTAATGTTATTAATGCATTTATACATATATTTAGAAAATATTTTCAGAATAAAGCTTTGAGTCTGTTAATATAATAATTTTAGAAGTCCCAAACCTCAATATTTTACTTCTAGACATCTTATTTAATTAGCTGTACCGCTTTGACCTACTGGTTGACTTCTCTATGTCTTGTTTTCTTATCTGCTAAATAAGTAGCTGGAATAAATCAACAAATTTGAACCTGTGCCTTTTGGAAACCTAGCGGCTTCTAAAAGTGCCCAAACACGGTGGCCAAGTAGTGGAATCAACCAAAGTGTCCTCTGATAGATGACTGGATAAAGAAGTTGCGATACATTCATACAATGGAATACTACTCAGCAATAAGAAAAGATGAAATACAGCAATTTGTGACAACATGGACGGAACTTGAAAGCATCTTATTAAGCAAAATAAATCAGTATGAAAGAATCAAGAAACATATGACCTCACTTATAGATGGAATATAAAACTCAAAGGAACAAGTAAACAAAGACTCATGGACACAGTCAATAGTTCAGTGGTTACCTGAGAGTAAAGGGGGAGGTGGGTTGGAGAGCTGGGTGGGGGGACTAGGGAGGGGGAATCAAACATATGGTGATGGAAGGTGAGCAAATTCTGGGTGGTGAGCACATAATACAATGTATAGACAATGTAATTAAGAATTATACATCTGGAAACAATATAATTGATGTCAATCAACATCACCCCAATAAATTTAGCAATAAAATTTTTTTTTAAGTTATCAATAAAAAACCTACAGCAAATGTACTTGATAAAAAGTAAAAAAAAAAAAAAAAAAAAAAAAAAAAAAAAAAAAAAAAAAAAAAAAAAAAAAAAAAAAAAAAAAAAAAAAAAAAAAAAAAAAAAAAAAAAAAGTGCCCAAAAGGAAATTCTCAAGTAGTCAACAGAAAGCCTTCCACCACAGCACTGCCTCAATGGCCCCTCCATCCCAACTACCACCTGCAGCTTTATATCAAGAAAAGAAAACTTAATTTTTACCTTTATAATAGTTTAAAGTTCTGAGTAAATGTTTATTTGGGGAAAATAAACTTTTAAGATTATTGTACTTGGTCTCTAAATTCAAAATTTCTTTAACTCTTTCATTTATTTTTAGGACTTTCTTTCTAGAGTAGTATCTAATTATAACAGCTTCTCAACTTTTCATGTTTAATATCTTTAAACTTAAGGTTTCAAACAGTATGATTTCAAAGCATGTGCAAGATGCCTTTACATTCTAGATGTGTGACTTAAAATAGAGTTAAACATAATCTTAAAGTTATTAGTAATATATTTTGAAAGCTCTCCAAAATAGTGGCAGAATCCTCAAGCTAGGTAAGAACATTCACTGAATGGGCAGGTATTAAAATTTATTTCTAAAAATGTTTCTCTTATCCTGATCGAAATGTTGAATCATATGTAGTGGGTTCCTTGGAGGAAAAGCATTTTCCAATTAGTGATTTCTCTGTTGAGTTGTAATAGAAAAATATAAAATCTCATATTAATGAAGAAGAAAGTACAAATAAATTTCAATATTGAGTGATAATTTGTGAATTATTTGTCTTATGAAAATATGGGATTCTAAGGTAAATATATATCCATCCTCTAGTTCGATATATAATGATACTCAAAATACTTCATATGTAAAACCTAGACTGATATCTTTTGACACACACACACAAAAGCTTGGAAGAAATGGGATAACTTAAATTACAAAAATTTCAAGTGATTCTAGAATTCATTGATCTTTTATGCCCAAAGTGAGTAATTTGAGGTCAACTTCTAAGTAATTAATGTAGATATGAAATTACATGTTTAATGCAGTTCATCAAATATTTCTGACTCACAGAAAGATTGTGCTTCCTGACTTCCTTGTTGGTTGAGTCTGAGCTAAGCATTTAAATGCTAAGGCAAGAACTTCCAGAACTTTCTTTCTACTTGGCATGACTTATAGCAACTGGGTCCCTAAGTGCCCATGGTGATTGTAAGAAATGTGTAGTTGTGCTGTATGAATGAGAAACAAGCCATCATGATTTTAGCTATTTAGATGCCAGGTTCATCACTACAGCATAATCTGATAAAATATGTGAAAGAGAAATATGTTTTAACTGGGTGGTAAGTAGACTTCCTCTTCTAAGCAAATTGGGAAATTTACACAAGCCCAAACCACAGGCAAGGGCTTGGGAAATAATGCAGCCCATCTATTCTGAAAAAGCATGAAAACTGCACTTATTCCTCGGGATCCTATGGAATATTTAAATACTCCAACAGACTAAAAAGAAATTATTTTAATTTAAAGCATGTGCCTTTTTCTTCCCATATTGAAGTATTTAAATGACATGTGTTATTTTTTTTTAAAACAAGACCAATTAACAACAATAAAAAGAAACCTGTAATGTTATTCACTTATGCAGGAATCAAAATGTTCCACAAAACTTTATTTTTCGAATTCACATTTTTCCTTTACTTTACAAAAAATGCTATAAAATATTATTCAGAACATCTCATCTTTCACAGTCATTTTCAGTGTCTTCAGATACAATGATGATACATGACACACACTTCTTTCTCTAGGTGACTTTGGTGGGCCTTAGGGAAAGTGGCAGAGGAAAGTTCTTTCCTGAAATTAGTCAAATGATCCACATGACTACTGAGTTCAACAATTTCTGTTAGCCAGAGTTCCAAAGCTTATTTCCCCAACTCTTGCTTTCACAGCAATATTAATTCCGTTCTTGCAAACTAAGGTTTGGACAAGTTACTCCTTCATTTTTAAAAACATAGTAGTGAATATGGATCAGCCTCAAAATAATAAAAATCATTAAAAACTTCTGCATATTTCCACTCATTAATCAATTTATTATCCTTTATACTTATTTCCCATTATTCACTTATACCAGAAAAAAAAAATTATGTCTAGGATATTTTTATATCTATCCTCCAAATCACCAAATAGTCACTAATAGTTCTACTGGTAGAAGAAAATGAGATATAAATAATTTATTTTGTGGATGTGCTTTGTGAATTTTTTAACATAAAATTTATTTCCCCCTCCTTCACAAATGCCAACTACCATCTGTATTTTATAGTCTTACTCAAGAAATATGGAAACAAGGCATTTAATACCTATAGTTACTTAATTAACTTCAGTAATTATTCAGTTTATCTCTTCAATCCACTTTCTGTTTGCCTCAGTATTACTCACGGGCAGAGTGTATGGATGCTCTATTTCCCCTGAGATAACTTGAAGATTAAAATCTTAACCTGGCCCCCAAAGTTTGCCATGAACTCACTTTTT
>PVKE010042686.1:0-13655 GCA_004027555.1 Craseonycteris thonglongyai
CACCTCTGTGCCTTACCACTGTCCTATGAAACGGGATAACGACACCTGGCATGTCTTCCTCTGTGTTATAAGAGCGCTATATGGCCTGATGGGATACTGTCTGTGCAGGATGAAAGGTACTATCTAAAGCAGGGGTGGCGAACCTTTTGGTGATTGAGTGCCAAAGTTTATGAAATAAGAGTATACTTGCTCGACTCGCGTGCAACCCATCGAGTGAGACAGAGGTATCGATTATTTTTATGTCTATAAGAGCATAAACAATAATTTTTTAAATGGTATTCACAGCTCCACATGCCGAAATAATTGCTCTGCGTGCCATTTTGGGCACACGTGCCATAGGTTCACCACCCCCGATCTAAAGGAAGAGAACTGTCATCCTCTGTGTTATAACGGGAGCACAGCTTTGGGTGTGGTGGTGTGTTATGACACGGAGAGAAGTAAATGAGTGGAAACAGAAAGAAGCGCCGTGAAGATAGGATGAGGACAGGGAAGACGCAGGCAGGCCCTCTGCTGGCCTCCCAAATCCAACTGCAACCTGAAGGCTTTCCGAAAGGAGGAGCCCAGAGTCCCGGTGAGCACTACACAGATGGAGCTAGGGCAAAGGCTGCTAATTAGAGAGTTTAAAAAGTATTTTGTTGGCTGAAAAAAGTTGAGGATAATTGTTTTTAGCAGGAGGGCTGCATATTCATTTATTTATTCATTCATTCATTCAAATAACGTGCTACTTGCTTATAGTCCCAACACAGACTCGGAAATGTAGAACTATATGAGGGCTATCTGGAAAAAATCTAGCCATAAATGCCTCTATTTTCATATTATAAGGCTGGATACTTTCCAGACAGCTCTCATATATGTTAGGTCTGGCAGAAGTAATGCCCCTTCTTAAGTAGTATAGTATAAATGGAGGTGTTGTCTTCGTAACCTCTTTGTTCCAGCTTCCCTGAAGTAAAATGGTCCAACAACTGACAAAGGAACAGCCAGTGAGTGCAGTGAAGCTGTACTACCAAAACATTGTTTGTTAGATGAAGAATTTGTAATAAAAGACTTGGTATCGTCAGCTCATTAAAAATGGGTATTACTTTTGCCAGACCCTGTACATATATTTTATATATATATATATATATGTATATATATATATATATATATATGAAGAGCCACTCAGATGCATAGGTGATTGCTAATGCTGAAGACTGATTGAATAGAGAAGAGCACTTTTAGAAAACATTTTCTATAAAATGCTAACATTTGCTAAGCATTAGATGCTCACAACCAACATGCTTCATTTCTAAAGACACAAATGGACATTATCAGATAAATGCAGAAAAACAACATTATTAGAGTATAAAATATATCTGTGTCTTTATCTCCAAAATACTTACGTACATGATACAGTAACTACAGAAACTAGTTGCTAAGTCCTGAAATATTGAAAATTCCATTCCTCTTTTTTGCTCTTTTCTGCATAAAAGAGGATAAATGCATTTTCCCCCTCCTATCCCCTGTACTTCCATTTCTTACCTCAACTTCTTCAAAAACAGCTTTAGGAAATGGGGTAAATTGGAAGAAGCTGAGGAGCAATGTCAGTAGAACAGATAAATTCCTATTGCAAGATGGGTCAGAGTTGTCACTTGACAGAAAACTACAGGGAAACATAGTCATCTTTAACCTAGAAGCTAGTGCTCATCTAGGATCTGAGTTGGGGTGAGGGGATGAAGGTAGGAAGGGGGCCTGTAAGACAAGGCAGCAGTGGAGAAAGATCCTAAAACACTCTTCCCAGGAGGCCAACCGGGCTCTAGAGGTCTGCCAGCTCCACGTCCCCCACACTTCGCACGGCAATAATTCTTCAACCTCACAACAGATGCTACTTTAATAGTGGCTGCTCTGCAGACCCTGTAATTAGTCCCCTGTAAAAGGCAAGTTGCCACACCGCAGGTGCAGACTATATATTGTGACTCCATCTCCCTCATCCCCAAGTCTCCAAGCAAGTAGCAGCAGCCCAAACAGGAAGGCTGGGGCGGCCTTCCCTGGCCATTCCCCTCTGCCTGCAGGCTTGTGGTCAGGAGGTTCGAGGCTCTCAGGAGCTGCTGAACATCTCTCATCACAACACCCAGGAGATGTGCCTCATTTGAGGACAACACTGGGGCCGAACTCACCAGGAAAGGTGGATGAGGTGGAACAGTGGCTTTTGTGTAAAACCAGGCTGTCAAATAAGAATTCCATTTATAGCCTGGAGCAAAGTGACCTCAATGGAACAATCTAAACACAGGTCGTTCTCCCCTCTGGGCCTTGCCAAGCCAGTGGTCTTTAGTGCAACCTTCTCAGTCTGATGCTTCTCTCTGCACTGCCCATCAACTATGATACAAACAAGTAAATGACATTCCACAAAGTGAATAGCCTTCCCAGACATCATGGGTGAGAACACATGGCTGCGAAGCAACAAAGCACAGGGCCTTCCGAGGTATTGGGTGCTCTTCCTTCCCTTGGCTCTGAAAGGATAGACAAGGACAGCCCGTTCCCTCTGCCCCCCCAATTAAAAGCTATCCAGTGCAGTCCCCCGTGGCAGGGCAGATGCAACTCAGAGAAGCAGATCGAGAGCTGGCAGTGCAAGCAGACACGCATGAGCAGGCACCCACTGACCTCCACGAGCTTCATCAGGGGCACAGGGTTGAAGAAATGTAGCCCGGCAAATCGGTCCTGTCTCGTGGTGGCGTTGGCTATGCTCGTTATCTGCAAAGAGGAAGTGTTGCTGGCAAAGATTGTGTGTCTGTGGAGAGAAAGACAGTGGAGCATCAGAATGAGGCAGGACTCATTTTTGGAAACAGTCAGACTACTCTCTGGTGCAATACACAAGCTAACTGCCTCCTGCCCAGACCTGCTATCCTGAACCCTGAGGCAGAGAAAAGACACGTTTTCATAAAAAAGGCTGAAATCAAGCAACCCGGTTCACTTTAAAATTTTTATATTAAAAAATCTAAATGTTACCTATTCCAAAGGTGTATTTCATCTTTCGCAATCTTGCCATAATTTTAGATAGCAAAATTTCTCCAATTTACTTGTATTAGTTAATTTTCATGGTATTTGAGGATAAAAAGGAGGAAGCTACTTAACCAATCTCAGTCACAAGATAAAACTTTAAGTGATCAAAGATTAATGAAAGAAGGATGTATCACAGACACACAAAATCCATAAGGAAACACCTGAATTCTCAGCTAGAAACATCAGATAATGAGTATGAACTATCCCCCTCAAGTGAAAAGCTTTACTTCTCTACTAAATGGAAATTAAAATGAGAACAGAAGAAAACAACCATGGTCCAAAAACAGTTTTAAGGTCCACAGGCAGAAGAGGGGAAGGAAGGATACATGTAAATGAGGGCTGTCCAGAAAGTACCCAGCCATGGAACCATTCTGGTTATATTGACAACGGCTGGTTTTTTTCCAGATAGCCTCGTATACATGATAAATGTACTTCAGGCTATTCTGCTACTAAAAAGCAGCACCAACTTCTTTGGTGCATATAAAATATCACTAATTCTTAAAAATGCACACTAACTTAACCCAAATTTAGTTTTTAAAGATGACAATAAAGTGGGGTGCCAAAAGCACGGTGGGCAAATGTGTAAAGACAGGCAAGACTTGTAGGCTTTCCTATAGCGCCACCTCGTGGATGAGTACACACGAACCTACCTAATGCTCATTAGAACCACAAAGGTCTGGTAACAGCACAGGAAAGGGAGCAGCCCCTGACTGGCCAGGTTTGGGGTTTTCTGTTTGTCAAAAACGAATACTGCCTGAAATCATGGGCAAGTAGGAGGAGAGGTAGAGGGGAACAGAGAAGAAACAAGCAACTTGGAAAGAGGAGAGAAGAGTGAGGTGAAAGGAGAAGCCAGTGTGGATGAGTGGCTGGCCGAGAGCCTCAGGGAAGACCCTTCATCTTCAGCTCAGAAGAGTACTTTCAAGGCACCTACTTTCTCAGACAGCGTCCAAGTCGGCCAATTGAAAACTCAGGCTGAGGGGATTTTCCATGTCTTAAAAAACAACATTTTTAAGGTTCAAAAATTCTAGTTTTCAAAGCTTCTTGCTATGTGGTCAGTGAAGGCAGTAATGTGAACTACTGCCCATTACAGAGGCAGTGAGAAAAGGCCCTCAGCAGTAACTAAAAGGGTGTCCCAAAATTCATGCATGATTTGACTTTTGCGTCATTTGTGTGGTAAAGTGTTGCCAATGGGAAAAAAAAAAAAGACAGCGTGACAGCTGACAGTTCAGGGTTTTTAAAAATGGAGTGCTACACGAAAGAACAATGTGTTTTCATTGTTGAGCAATGAAAATTTACAATTTTTAATAATAAACCTGCGTTTTCTATCAAAATTACTTCTTGCATGAATTTTGGGACACCCTTTATGTGGCTGGAACCAATGGTGCTTGGCTGCACATGCTGAGCCACAGCAGGGGGCCCTGGTGAACCAAGGCGGCCCAGCAGGGGCTGCTCCACTGGTGATGAGAAGGGCATGTGAAGGGTAGCCCATCCGCCACAAGGAGAAATGGAGGTGTACTGACTGCAGAGCACATTTCGGGAAAGGATAAAGTTGCAACCTAGGGTACTCCCATCCCCTCCCAATGGCCCAACCGCCCCCTCTCCCAATCGGTGGGGCTGGCTCTGCTCCTCGAAGGGCCTCACGTGCCTTCTTTCAACACAAACACAATGTGCTGACATATTAAACATACAGGGTTGGTTGTCTTATATTCCACAAAAAGCACACCCTCACATTTTCCTTGAAACATTTGACTTTCCTGGGCCATCTTTTGTTTTTCCCTTTCTGACATTCAGGTACTGACAGCAAATCCACAGCACAAACACAGCAATCCTTAGCAATGCTCCTGGGCCTTCATGTGAGGAAGACAAGGGGGTGGTGGGACCTGTAGTGGATCGAGGAACCCATGCTTGTCAAAGGTACAGCCAGGACTCAGGTCGGCTGACTGAGGCCTTAGCCGAGCTTTCCTTCTGCACTTCCTACCCTGTAGCTAGGGAAGTCACGTACTCTTCCAGGAAGCAATTGTTTCACCAGGGCTTCTACCCGGAATGTCATCACTGGAACGTGTTCTCATCTCCTGTGATAGGATCTAACTGTAAAACACAGCAGTGAAGTATATCTCAATAAAGCTGCTTAAAGTGAAAGCAAGAGTATAGAGAAGGATGGCTGACAGCCACAAGTCAAGTCACATCTGTGGCATGCAATACCACTGCCCCTATTTTACAGGTTACTAGGGAAACTAGTCTTAGAGAGTTAGAACTGGGATGGTCTTAGAAATTATCTAACCCCTCAACTCAAATGATATACGATAAAGCTGAGGGTCAGAAAGGCTTCATGATGGTTCATGGTCAGAGAGGAAAGTGGTGGGGGCTCCAGGCCACCCATGTTTCCCTACAGTCCTTCCATTACTCAGTGCTGACACAGGACAGTCAGGCCTGTCACTGTCACTAGGGAATGACAGACGTTTCAATACAGGACAAATTGCTTGAATGCACTCCGTTTCCTGGGGTAGGGATTTGGTTATCCCAGAGGGCTCCCTGCTGACTTGGGAGCCAACACCCCAACCAAGAGTGTTTGGTTTCTGTCAGATGTTCCTGCAGGCCCTAAACACCAGCACAGAGGATGAGCATGAACAGGAGCAGAGTGAAAGATAGGACACAGAGATGGAAGGCCTCTTCTCTGTTTGGGGCAGGGCCCCTCCAGACCAGGCCACATAGCTCTGAGAGTCAACATACCACAGGCTGATATTCAAAGGTCTCTATTTAGCTACTGCTCACTGGTGGCCACCTAAGAATTACTTTAGTCATATAATCTTATTCTGACTTTTAGTTGCAACCAAGAAGGGTGAAGTGTGGCCAAGCAAGGCACAGGAAAGCATGAATGAATCAGTTAGGTATGACAGTTGCTACAAGCCAAGAGTCAGGTGTGACAGAAGGATGCAGATTCTGAGAACTTGCACTGCATGTGCACACATGCTTGCTGACAGTGCAGAGTCCTGAGACCCAGGCCCCACATGCCTGATCTCCAGGGGGCAGGTTCTCCCTTCCCACCCTTTGCCAGGATGCCTGGTAAGAACTTAATGCCCCCTTAATGCTCCCAGGACTGTTTCTATTTAATAACCCAGATAAAGTTCAAAACAGGAGACTCCTGGGGAACTTTGTGTAGACAGAGAAGCACCCCTTCACTTATACCACTGTGTTTGAGTCACCCAAATAAGGGGAACACGTGAACTACCCTGAGGTTCCTCAGCAGACACTGAATGACAGACACCTCCAATCCTCCTCCATTCTCTGGCCTGGGGGGCTTGTGCCCCAAACACTCCAAGATGCAGAAGCCTGTCCCTGATGGACCTTTCATTTACTGTGGGAAAGTCCACTCATGTTTGGGGACCAGGATCAAATCAGGGCAACCTCTGGAAGCAAACTGGGAGGAAGAGGATCGAGAGAAAGGGAAATCGCTGTGGGCTGCAGAAGAAGAAGAGGTGCTTAGTGTCAGGAATCGCTTCCTGGGAACAAAGCCTAAGCCAGGGAGGAAGCCCTCAGACCCAACAAGAACATCAGGGACTACGTACTCGGCGGCAAACTTGTCCAGCCTCTGGAAGAGCTCGTTCTTCACCTTCAGATTCTCCACAATAGCCTCCACCACCAGGTCCGTGCTGTGGACGGCAGAGGCTGCGTCCGTGTTCGTTAGTATGTTGCTCAGGGTCTTCTCCAGAAATTCACCGCCAGCCTATTGCAGTGGAAGAAAGGAGAATACTCACTGAGTCAGTGGACAATGGTGTGTGCTTTGCTGCTATGGCAGAAGGACACAAGAGGGTGAGAATAGGCCTATATAACTCAGGTACAACTTGACTGCACCCTGAAATTCTGAGAAATAAAACTCCCTCTATTTCTGCTTAGGAACAACAGCATCTCCATGTCCTTTAGACAACAGAGCAAGAATTGGCCTGTGAACCACCTCAATTGTTGGTCAACTATCATTGTCATGCATAGGTCTAATCTTCCAATTGTTGGCTCTGCTCAAGGGACTAAACTGTCTGTTTACAGCCCTGTGTTGGTCTGCTCCATCTGTTCCCAGCGTGACAGACTGCTATGTTCTATGAAGCCTGTAATTTGTCCTTCCAGCAGAGGGTGAAAGCTTAGCTCAGCACCAGCCATTAACCTGGGAGGAGGTGCTGACTATTCCCCTCTCCCAGGAGGCAGGGAAGAGCTGGGTAAGAGCAACAGAGAGGGTAAGAATACCAAACTTAGCAGTCGTTCATCAAATAATAATCACCCATCACGTGCCAGCAATGGGTGTTTCAAATACAGGCTAGACATAGCCATTGCTCTCAAAGAGCTTGCAGCGCCCCCGTTTCCTCATCTATGACTCCAGGTCTCTATAAGCAGAGACCTCGGTTTTGACAGAAACAGATAATGCCTCTACCAACTGCCATTTGATTTCAAGATGTCATCTGCCCACAGGAAATCAAAATGGTCATAATCAGCCAAGGCATCCCAAATCATTATGGAATAGACAACTATTACAGCTATTCAACAGAGATATAATGTGAGATGATAGGTGATTTCAAAACTTCTACTGGTTGCATTTTAAAAAGCAAAAAGAAACAGGTAAAAAATTGTATTGAACCCAATATATCTAATATATTATCATTTCAAATTGTTATCAATATTTTTAAAATTTAGAAATTTGACTGTATTTGAAATCTGGTGCCTATTAAAGGCTTTTAGCATAACTCGGTTTGGACTGGCTGCATTTCAAGTGCTCAATGGCCACGCGTACGTAGCCAGTGCTACTGCACTGGTCAGCGCAGAGCAAGGCAAATTCAGGAAGTCAAGCAGGCAGGTGGAAGCTCACGCGTCCCTCCTCAGAGCTGGTCCTGGGCACAGGAGACCCGACTCCTGAGGAGGAAGGTCTCTTCGGTAGCTGAGCCCCTTGAGCACAGGGGCATCTGGTCACACTTGGGGCGGGGCCCAGTCTCTGCCCACTGGGGACAATCCCCAAACGTCTGCAGAGTAAACATGTGAAAAACACATGTGACTGATCTGGGCGCAGACTCACACTGAAAACAGTCTCCACACCTGTCCCAATGATTTTTAAAAGATGACTAGATATTAAGAAGATGCAAACCAAACACACCAGATACCACTTGCACACCTCCTATGATGGAATTATGAAAAAAATGGAAAATAAGAAGTGTTGGCCAAGATGTAGGGAAACTGATACCTTTGTGAGCTGCTGGAGGGTATGTAAAATAGTACAGCCCGTATGAAAAACAGTTTGGAGGTTCCTCAAAAAACTAAACATAGGATTGCAGTATGACCCACCAATTCCACTTATAACTGAAAGAGGGACTTGAACAGATAGTATACTGATGTTCACTGCAACATTATTCACAATAGCCAAAAGGTGGAAACAACTCAAGTGTCCATCGACAGATGAGTGAACAAATAAAATGTGGTACATGTATACAATGGAGTATTACTCAGTCATAAAAAGAAATGAAGTTCATGGATAAACTAAGAATTATACGAAATAAAATAAATTGGTCAAAAAAGGACAAACATTGTATTTCATTTATATAAGGTCCCTAAAACAGGCAAATTCAGAGAAACAGAAAGGTCAGAGGTGAATAGGAACTGGAGGGAGTAGAAAATAGGGAGTAATTGCCTAATGGCTATTTTTGTTTGGAAAGATGAAAAAGTTTTAGAAAGAGTGGTGATGGTTGCACAACAGTGTGAAAATAATTGAAGTCATTGAGTGTTACATTTAAAAATGGTTAAAATGGCAAATTTTGTTACAGTGGTACCTCGGTTCACGAACTTAATTCGTGAACTGACTCTGGTCGCGAACCGAATTGGTCGTGAACCGAGGCACAGTTTCCCATAGGGTTCAATGTAAATCCGGTTAATCTGTTCTGACCTTTTTTTTCGGTTTTTGAAGCACAAAAAATTAGAAACAAATTACAATACACATTAGTACAGTATAGTAATGTAGAAAGAGCACAACAAAAATCAAAAAAAGTCACTGAAAGTACTCACAGATTACTTTTTTCTGTGTCTCTTTCTCTCCACGATCTTCCTACAGGAAGTCACAACCATGTGACAGTCAGGAAATAGCATTAAAATGGCCATGGCTCCTGTTCGTGAACCGAAGCGGAGTTCGTGAACTGGAGCATATTTTGATGAACTTTTCTGTTCGTGAACCGAGTTGTTCGTGAACAGAAGCGTTCGTTGAACCGAGGTACCACTGTATTACATTTTACCACAATAAAATTTTTTAAAAGGTAACTACATACACCTCTGGGGATACCTCAGGTGAAAAACAAAAATCCAAACCCTATTTGCACTATTCTCTGCTTATATACAGAGAGGAATTCCATTCAAGACCTCAAAGAAGTCAATCTTAAGCAACTTTAACAAGGTGACCAACGTAAACAAAAATTCACTGGGGTGACTTCTGCAGTATTCCTAATTATTTGCAAAGGCCCAATGAAAAAGAGTCATTAAACCACAGTTTTCAACTTTCTAGGAGTTCCTCAAGTTCTTGTATCTGTTCTGCTGCTAGAAAGTGAGAATGATTCACTCTCTATTCTCCTCTAGTAAGTACATCAACAATAATAGGCAGGGGAAGGCCGGAATGATTCAGCAGGTTAAGTGCTCACTTTGTAGCCCTGGGGACCAAGGATTGAATCCTGGTCCATGAGAACCCATATGCTGAACTGGGTGGGGTGTGCTCCCCAGTTTGGTTCTCACCCCCTGGTGTGACCCCTGGTTTGTGGGGGCGTGCCTTCCATGCTGGAGGCCTCCAGGCCAGCTCCCGCCCTGCGCGGCTCCAGCCCACCTGTATGGAATAAAACCATGTTGAAAACTGATGACGTACAACTATGGAGACTGCTCTGGGCCCTTCACCTTCTCTCTGTCTCTGTCTCTCTCTTTCTCTGTTGAAAACAATAAAATAAATCTTAAAAAAACAAAAACAATAATAGGCATAGATATTAATATTACGTACCTAAACAATCCAAAGTTACTATCTAAATACAATGTTTAATGTATCATTCTCTTTAACTTGCAAATACAAACATTATCTTACTGTTTCTCCCTCTTCCATACTTATAACAAGAGGTGTCACTCAATCCCAAACTCTCCATGGACAGAATGAGTTCACTACCCACAGAAACTTTCTCCTCAAGCCCAAATCCTACCCAACAAGATGGCTATCTGCTTCTCATGTTTTCTAACCAGTCCTCCTGTATGTTTAGTGATTATGTTATTCCATTGGTCTACAGTTATGGGGAAATTAGTTTTACATAAATCGAAGAAGCAAACAAAAACCCTGCCCCGACAGGTCTTAAGGAAATTGATAACAAGGAATTACCTTGGGGTTGTCTGCAAACTTCTTCTTGGCCACTTTCTTAAGGCTTTCTTCAATTCCCTTTTTTGATTTTGCCAGGATGTCCTCTGTCTGGTCCACCAACACTACTGTGTGGCCACTTGATGCAGCAACCTAAAACAAAAAAAGAGTAGTATTTTTTATTTTTTAGAAAAGAAAATATAAATGTTAAAAGACAGTAATGTTTCATATTCCGCATGAACTCTACCACCATTCTATTCAAAATACTGAGTATATACAATAAGCCAACATCAACTAAACACGTAATTTTTGCTAAAAAATAGTTCTTGCCAGGCATTATTTAAAACCCTATATACAGATGACGATTAATTCTCAAAACCTGGTGTCAGAATCAAGGTTTTGAGGCCACAATGTAACTATTTCCTGTACCATGCTGTCCACCATGAGAGTCACCAGCCACACATGGCTACTGGAATTCAATGCAATTAAGTAAGATTAAAAATTCAGTTCGGGGGAAGCCGGGATGGCTCAGTGGGTTGAGCGCTCACTTTGTAGCACTGGGGACCGAGGATCGAATCCCGGCCCCGGTCCGTGCGGAACCATATGCTGAACTGGGAGCTCCCCCAGTTCAGTTCTCTCTCTGTCTCTGTCTCTGTATCTCTCTCTCTCTCTCTCTCTCTCTGTCAATACATAAATAAATAAATAAAACTAAAAAAAAAAAAAAAATTCAGTTCGTCACCTGCACTAGCCGCCTTCCAAGTGCTCAGGGACCCATTCCTGGAGTGCACACTCCCCACCGCCAGCTCCTCCTCCACAGAATGGGAGTGTCCTGTGCAATGCGACCCCCAGCTCTGCTCCTCTGAGTCCTTAAATCACTGAGAGGTAAGACTGTACACTCAAAGAATGGTGCAAAGAGACTCTTGTCCCCAAACGTTATTTAGTGACAAGACTCCCGTGAAAGTAAGCCTTTGGCAATCAGCCAATTCAGGAGGGCCAGTCCCCTCTCCTTCCCCAAGCCCACCTAGCTGATCCTGAGGGCACGTCTAATGAAACTGCCACAAGTTCGATGTGGTCAGTTTAGTTTTGCCACATTCAGTGCGAAGACCATCCATATATGGGCATCACAGTTTGCCCATAGCTGTAGCCACGACTGTGGCATAGGTGGTGTGGCTAAAAATAGATCATCTGGTCACATTACAGGCAGGTGGTATACGTCAATCAATTCAAGCCACATGTGTCCTAATGTAAACATAAATGGTGCAAGAGGCCAGACACCAAGAAGCCCCTCTGGGTCTGAGAAGTCCGGGCAGAACCACTGTTGTGGAGCTTCTGCGCCTCGGAGGGCGAGGAGGAGACAGGCAGGTCAGCTAGAATGAACCTGTCTGGAGATGGCAGTAAGAAGTACAGCTGACCCTTGAACAAAGACAGGCTGAACTGCGTGGGTCCACTTATACACGCATGTTTTCAATAAATACTGTAAATGTATTTTTTCTTCCTTATGATTTTTTAAATAACTTTTTTTCTCTAGTTTACTTACTGTGAGACTACAATATATATAATACATATAACATTACAAAACATGAGTTAATTGACTGTTTATGTTATTGGTAAGGTTTCTGGTCAACAGAAGGCTATTATTAGTAAGCTATTAAATTTGGGGGAGTCAAAAGTTCTACGTGAATTTTCAACTGTGCTGAGGGTCAGCACCCCTAACCGCCAACCCCTCATTGTTCAAGAGTCAATTGTAGTTCTAAGCCACAGTAATGCTGTGAGATTTCTGAAACCAGGCAACCAAAACTCAAAGCAGAAAACCAAAGAAGAAAAGAAATAGAGGCAGAAGAGCAAGGCTCAAAGGCAAAGAGGTTCAAATCCCAAAGACAGATGTCCAAAGAATACTTTAAAAACAGCAGGACAGGTTTTAAGTGGAAGCTGATTACAATCGCTCCCCTGGCTCTGCCCGGGAGCTGAACAGACGGGCTACAAGTCTGTGCCAGTGGGGCCTGGAGGCGGTATAGACACCGCCAATGCCCCCATGCCTGCCTGGGAACCAAGAAAAGGAAATGCTACCAGGACCACATAGTCTGAGAACCCCAGCAGGGCAACGGGGTGAAGGTGGAATGAGTCATCTTGATAAAAGCACAGAGGCAGGCAGTGAACTTGCCTTGTTGGCAGAAACCCAGGCTGCAGGCAAGCAGCATCAACAAAGTAAAACCACGTCCAGAAAGCTAAACACCCATTGGTCCAGACAAGGTTTTCCCTAACTAACGACAGACCACGGCTCTTCTAGCCAACACAAATGAGATCTTGACACAAATGTGACCCTTCTACCCTCGGCTCCATATGTGGGATGTCAGATAAAATAAAAACCATCCTGGTGAGGAACCCTATCAAGCAGCAGATCTCTGAAGGCTGGACAAGGAGAGCGCACCTAGAATGGGCCAGCTTCCTAAAGAAGAAAGTATTAACCTTAAAGAGGAGGGTAGAACAAGCAAGGGAGGTGATAGCACACCTTTTTTTTTTTTCTAGAAAGTCACTTTCAAAGCATGTCAGGTTGTGACAAGCACAGGGCATTTTTCATTGCAGATAACCCATGATACTATCCTTATTACTACTGTTTTTAAAACTGTAAGTAACCAATGTCACCCCAATAAATTTAACAATAAAAAAAAAACAACTGTAAGCAGAACCAAATCTAAAGAGAAAGCACCCTCAAATATCCAAATAGGGGAAGCAGGGATGGCTCAGTAGGTTAAGCGCTCGCTTTGCAGCCCTGGGGACCAAGGATCGAATCCCGGGCTGGCCTGTGTGGACCCATATGCTGAACTGCAGTGTGCTTCCCATGCAGGAGGCCCCCAGTTTGGGTCTCACCCTGTGGTTCAGCCCCTGGCTTGAGGGGGCATGCCTCCCATGCTAGAGGCCCCCAGCCTAGTTACTGCCCTGTGTGGCCCCCACCCACCTGTGTGGAACAAAACCATGTCAAAAACTGATGAAGTTCAACTATGGAGACTGCTCTGGGCCCTCCCCCTTCTCTCAGTCTCTGTTTCTGTCTCTGTCTCTGTCAAAAACAATAAAATATCTGTTGGCCATATGTATGTCTTCCTGAGAGAAGTGTCTGTTAAGGTCATCTGCCCATTTTTTAATTGGATTGCTTGTTTTTTTCTTGTTGAGTTGTACAAGTTCTTTATATATTTTTGATATTAGCCCCTTATCAGAGGCATTGTTTGCAAATATTTTCTCCCAGTTGGTTGGTTGCCTCTTTGCTTTGTTGATG
>PVKE010042687.1:0-13652 GCA_004027555.1 Craseonycteris thonglongyai
GGAATGAAACTGTGTGGAAAAACCAATGATGTGCAACTATGGAGACTGTTCTGGGCCCTCCCGCTTCTCTCTGTCTCTGTATCTCTATCTCTCTCTCTCTCTGTCAAAAACAATAAATAAATCTTTAAAAAAAAACAAAAAAACGAGCTATTGAGAATACAGAGAACAAAATGATGGTTGCCAGACGGGAGGGGGTTGGGGGCTGTGTGAAGAAGGTGAAGGCATTAAGAAGCACAAGACAAGTAGTTACAAAGTAGTTCATCACAGAGATGCAAAGTACAGCATGGGGAATGGAGCCAATAATACTGTGATGACTATGTGTAGAGCCAGGTGGGTCCTAGACTTACCAGGGGGATCACTTCCTAAGTTATGTCAATAAATAATCAGGGAAGCCAGGATGGCTCAGCAGGTTGAGCGCTCGCCTTGCAGCCCCGGGGTCCAAGGATCAAGTCCCAGCCCTGGCTCATGCAGACTTGTATGCTGAACTGGGGTGTGCTTCCCATATGGGAGGTCCCCGGTTTGACTCCTGCCCAGGGCGTGCTACCCATGGGAATGTGCTTCTCCTGCACATAATAATCTCATTTTGATTAACAAACCCCCATTAGGGGCAGAAGTACAGTTTGAAATCAGTATTGGTGTCTGAAGAGACCAAGTTTGGAATGGCCATTGAGCTCTTTAAAATATAATTCCAACTTTCATTTCTGTCAAGCTGTTCTTCTGCCTCCTGTGCCCTGAAACAATATCAAATTCCCCGGGAGAGGTGGCTGGTGGGACAGGAAGAGAACAGACTGGGTTCTGACGGGGGGGTGGCTCTGAATTCCACCTCCGCATGTAGAAGCTATGAAATCCCTTGCAGGACTTCTGCCATGGTTGAGAGATAATATATGTGCATGTGCCAAGGCACACAGTAGGTGCTCAATACATGGAAGTGGTTTCATGCATGTCATTGTGAACCCCAAACATACCCTGCTGTCTGTCATAGCTGCTACTGCCCTGGATGAGCAGCCATTTCTGCCAGTTGGCATCCTACCCATCTTTTCAGTCCTAGGTTAACTGACATGTCTTCCAGGAAGAAGTCCCCGATTTCCAAGTGAAATAAGATATCACACATGGAAATGTGACCATGTTCTTCCCCTATTCAAAACCACGGGGCGATTCTCCATTGCCCAGAGAACAAAACCTAATCTCTTCAGGGAGAACAAAAGGGCCCTTCGTCATTTAACCTTTGTCCCCACTTCTTCCAAACGCTGCCCTCATTTTACATTCCAACCATATGCGTCTACTGTGTTTTCCCAAATCCAGCAACCTCCTACTGCTGGATTCCCATCAAAATCAGGCCACTAAGTGGACTTGCACTTGGATTTCTGGGATGTGAGGCAGGCACAGCGGGGGACCCCAGGTGTGAAAAGCCTTTTTGAAAGGTCTTTCCTTGGAGCACACTTAGAATCAAGCCCTGGGTCCTTGAGAGTCCTTGCATTTGCATCTTACAGACAGAATACTCCTGAGTTCCTCTGAAGTCACCCCTAACCGACCATGGAAGGAGTGCTTGTGTGTCCACTGCCCAAACCACGCTGTTCTGCCTGCCCCGGTCAGCAGAAGGCAACGCTCCCACAGGTGATCGAAAGTGTGTGGCTCTGCCATTGCCATGTCCAGGGTACGAGGCAAGAATGTGGCCCCTGGACAGAAACAGACCTGGTCCAACCCTTCCTTGTCACTAACTATGGGACTATGGGCATGTTTCTGAACCCTCATTTCTTCATCTGAGGAGGGGGTGGTAATAAAACCTCAAAATGTTAAGGGAAGGAGTTCCTGGCAGGTAGTAGGTGCTCAATAAATGCTTACTGGTATTAAAATTTCTGGAAGCAGCAGGCACTGGTTCCTGTGAAATATCACTGGACCACAACAAGCATTTGGTCTCGGTTTTATGTTCTGCCTGAAGAAACTGCTGCAACCACCTTGGAGATAATTATATCTGTAGTTCAACATTAAAAAGTCAAGGTTGGGGAAGCCGGGATGGCTCAGCAAGTTACGCAGCCCCAGGGACCGAGGATCAAATCCTGGCCTTGGCCCATGTGGACCCATGTGCTGAACTGGGGTGTGCTTCCCATGCAGGAGGCCCCCAGTTTGGTTCTTGCCCTCTGGTTCACTCCCTGGCTCAAGAGTGCATGCCTCCCATGCAGGAGGCCCCCGGCCCAGTTCTCCACCTTGCACGGCCCCCGCCCACCTGTGTGGAACAAAACCATGTCAAAAACTGATGATGTACAACTATGGAGACTGCTCTGGACCCTCCCCCTTCTCTCTGTCTCTCCCTGTCTGTCAAAAACAGTAAAATAAATCTTTTTTTTTTAAAGGTCAAGGTTATGTCCTCTGTTCTCATCCTTCCCTTCCAAATGCATCCCTGTAGAAATTGCTTTACAGAGTCTGAATGGAAGCATCTCTGTGCTCCAGAAAATATGGCCAAGAATTCAGCCTCTGCAACTTTCCTGCTTCAGGACATACTGTAGGATGCCATGGATTACGGTGTAGAAAGATCCAAGAGGCTACAGGCAGAGGATCCGGGTTCTAGTCCTGGCCCAGCTGGTTATGAGCTGAGCTGTGTGATCTTGGCTAAGTGACTAGCCTCTCTGAACCTCAGGTTCTTCATCTGTAATACACGGACATCTACCTCACAAATAAGACAATGAGAGAGAAAGTGTTTTGTGAACTACAAAGTATTGTTCAGGTCTACAGTTCTTGGATTTGCATCTTTTTCTCTTGGCCTATTTTACTATAGATTAAAAATCTCTTATCCACAATTGCAATGTGCAAAAACATCTGAAAAACAGTATTTTTTGTTTGTAATTTACTGGCTGCAATACTTGACCTGAATTGATGTGAGTCTGTTTATAGACTGTTTTTATCCCACTTATGGTGAATATTCATGTTTTACTGCAGAAATAAGAATGTGTTTGGTTGGAGAGTGCTGTTCCAGTTACCTCCAGGGGTATCAAATAATGCATGAGATATTCTGAATTCTGAAAGACATCTGATTCCAAGAGCTTTGCTTAAGTGGTTACGGATTGAGATCCTAGGAGCAGACCCTAAGCTGAAGTCATTTGTGTGCCACTTTCATGATTTTGGTCATATCCTTACTATGCACTTTATGTCTTTTTTTTTTTTTTTTTAATTTTATTTATTTTTGACAGAGAGAGAGAGAGAGAGAGAGAGAGAGGTACAGAGACACAGAGAACTGAACTGGGGGAGCTCCCAGTTCAGCATATGATTCCGCACGGGCCAGGGCCGGGATTCGATCCTTGGTCCCCGGGGCTGCAAAGTGAGCGCTTAACCCACTGAGCCATCCCAGCTTCCCTATGTCTTTTTAATTGACTCCATTCTTTATTTTTTCAAATGAGTCTTCTAAAACATACACAGTAAAATAAATATCTACTTATATATATTAACGATGTTTGTCTATGTGATACCCCAAACCATCCTGCACAGCACAGCACAGCAAATAAACATACCCCACCTTTCAGGCAACAGGTGATCTTGAACCAGCAAAACACATTCACTCTTCAATAGCGGGACACAGGAGTAGGGAGGGGCATCAAATATACAGGGAGAGAAAGAGAGCTGACTCTGGCTGGTGAGCACATAATGCAACACACAGACAATGTCATGTAGAGTTGTACACCTGGAACCTATGTAATTTTTACCAACCAATGCCAGCCCAATAAATTTAACAAAAAAAATGGGGAGGGGGGGCGGTGGTAATGCTGGGATGGCTCAGTGGGTTGATTGCTTGTCTTGAGGCCCCAGGGTCCAGGGATCAAGTCCGGCCCTGGCCCATGTGGACCCATATGCTGAACTGGGGTGGGCGCTCAGTTCGGTTCTCCCTGGAGTGAGCTCCATGCGGGAGGCTCCTGGCCCAGTTCCTGCCCTGAGCAGCCCCACGCCCACCTGTGGAGTGAATCTCCTTACAAAGCCAATGATGTGCAACTATGGAGACTACTCTGGGCCCTCCCCCTTCTCTCTGTCTCTGTGTGTGTCTTTCTGTGTCAAAAATAATAAAAGTGAAACTTAAAAAAAAATCTATCTTGCTTACTTAAATAAATCAGTAAATAAGCAAATATTAAAAAAAAAAATAGTGGGGACACAAAGGGTAAGGGTGGCATCTGTGAGGTCTGCTCATCCTGGAGGTTGTTATACACGCTCAGCATTTCAAGGCCACCAAGGGCCGGCTGCCCTCCGGCCGTGAGCACTGATCCCTGGTCACATCAGCCCTGAGGTTCTGTTTGAAAAACCACGAAACGGCCCATAGAGATGGCGGGCCAACCTCCGCTTCCTAACAGCTCCCACGTGGTGAGTTCTTACACTGCGTGGGTCCTCACCACCGGGCATCGGCAGTATTAGCACAGCTGGAAACACAAATCCCAGGGCCGCCCAGGTGGAGCGCTCTGCTTGTGGTCCCACGAGTCCCAGGCAGAGCTGAGAGTAAATCCAGGCGGCCGCTGCTGACACGGCGGGTCCTGACCTCAGTCCCTGTCACGTCAAGACCACAATTCCGGCACCGCTCATGCTGCGTTCCGCCTCTGGTTTACATTTTAATTCTCACAAGAACTGCTAGGTTTTCATAAAAACTAGCGTATTCTCAGCCCAAAATATCGCCTCATGGCTCAGCTATTATCCTTGGCCAGTTCTCTGTGAAAAGGCTCTGAAGTGGTTGAACAGGTCAAGCAAGGTTTTTAGGGGTTTTGAGAATCTTCAGAAAGAACCGAGAATTATGTAACTTAGTATTTTTCATAAAGTTAAGGGAATAGCAGTTTGTAGAAATGGTGACAGGACCCAGAAAATCTGTTTCAAGGCTGCATATAATGGCATAATTTAGTTGTTTGGAAAATAGTTTTTAAATACCACAATTTCTGGAGGAATTGAGAATTTCCCAAATTATATAAACAAGTGAGGTCTCTTTCTCTCCCTCTCCCCCTACCAGCATTAATCACTCACGTCCCCAGATTTCTTCCCCCCCATGTGTAGTCATGAGAAGGAAGTTGCAGTGGGGGTCAGGAAGCCCGGCAGTCCCGCCCGGATAGTAACCAGCCACACGCCCCAGCCCCAGCCCACGTCTGCAGACGGGCAGGGAGCTCTAAGGAGCGGGCCTCCAGGGCAACAGGGACGTCTAGGTCTTGGGGTGAAGCAGACCTATGTTTTAATCCTAGCTCTGCCCCTTGGACAGTTATTTATATTTCTCTGCGTCACCTGTAAAACCTCTCTCAAAGATGTGAATGGGGAGTAGAGAACAAAATAGGAGTAAGACAATGGGTACAGCCCTGGTACCAAGCAAACGACGAATAAATGGTAGCTGTGTTTGTTACTGTCCGTTTGGATAATCTGGGCCTCTGAACGGAACTATTTAAACAAGTGTTTATAATGAACAGCCCCTGCCTTCAGTGATTATGGATTTATTGCCTAGACCGGAATGACTAAGGAAACAAAACATCATGCTGCGGACAGATAAGCTCATCACAATTCAATTTGCAAATGCGTGAGAGTTTCTAGCATTGAGGAGCCGTGCACACGATAGCTAGGGGCGGGAATCAACCAGCACACATTTAAATATGGCCAGTCAGTGACTGACAGTGGAAAAGGAAGTCGGGGTAAAATGGAAATAAATAACATCCGCAAATAATGAGCATTTAGCCTCTGACTTTCGGGATACACGGTTTTACCTAGGAATGTCCTCCTAATTTGAGTTTCACCAGGTTCCTCTCTCTGACTCCTCCTTTACTGCAGGGAACTGGCCCAGTGTTCGCAGCAAGAGGCCAGAGGCAGCGAAAGGGGCCCAGGCTAGTATTTTGTAGAATGCAATTGCCTGACCAATTGCGTCAGGGTGACCAAATGCTGCTCCACTGCAGATTCCCCCAGATGCAAATGAATGAGATTATCTGGGGTTGGGGATTGAAAATATGGGTCTTTAACCAGCACCTTGATGGAACCAACATTTTGAAAAATACTCATCGTAGGTCATGTTATAATCATGCAATAAATGCCCCATATTATTCACGAGACATCGCTGTAGGATTTCTCTGTCTCCAGTAAGGAGCAAAGGACAAGCAAACAAGCCATCCTAGGAAGTGCAGAGCCAAGTGACGGAGTTAAGAACAAACGACAGCGGTGTCCCCAGGCGGGGGGATCAGCATGCTGGGACACAGAGGAAGTTGTCAAGGTCTTCCTCTGCACGTTTTCCCGGGGGACAGAGTGGGTGGAGTTCAGAGGTTAATGGATGGGTGGAGACAGGGCAGAAAGAATAACACGAACAAACCAGGGAGACGGGAGAGCCCAAGTACACCTGAGGGAATGGGACGATTCTTTACGCGGCTGGAAGGCAGGGATGAAACTTGGAGGGAGGGACATTGGACATGTGTTTTCAGCTGTGCAAAATTACAACTTACACCTTCCTTCCTCAGAGAAGTAAAGCTGTCACAGGTTTCTGGCATTAAAAAGCATAAACCCGGAGAAGCTGGGATGGCTCAGCGGGTTGAGCACTCACTTTGCAGCCCTGGGGACTGAGGATCGAATCCTGGCTCCAGCCCATGTGGACCCACATGCTGAGCTGGGGTGTGCCCCCAGTTCAGTTCTTGCTGGGGCCCATGTGGGAGGCTCCCGGCCCAGTTCCTGCCCTGCGCAGCCCTGTGCCCGCCTGTGGAGTGAAACTATATGGAAAACTAATGTTGTCAACTATGGAGACTGCTCTGGGCCCTCCCCCTTCTCTGTCAAAGAACAATAAAAATAAATCTTTAAATATTTCAATGAAACTGGGGAAGGTCCTGAAGCTTCGCAGGGCCTGAGCAGCTTTTCACAACACACAAGAAACATATTAGGAGGCTCCACATTGTTGCATTTCAAAGCAGTTATTTTAGGGGTAGCAGTGGCACAAATACCTTCAAAACCCTGTTTCATTACATCAAAGATGTGTGTGATGGAGTGAAATTTAAATGCTTAGCACCAACTAAGGTCATCCTATAAATGCCCAGAGAGAGAAAGTGGAATGTTTTCACTTTCCCTTTATTCCTCAGCTCAAAAATATTCAGCAGGTTTCATTCTTTTTCAAATATGTAATTGCCAAACTGAAGACAGGAGGAAATCCTAAAAGACGCTATCTTCACTACAAGCATTTACTGGTACCTTCTATATACCCAGCATGTCACCAGGTGTTATAAATCCACAATCTCAATTCTTACAACTCTGTAGGACAGTTATTATTGTCTCAGTTTTATCAATGGGGACACTCTGAGAGCTCAGAGAGGTTAGTCCTTGTGTGTAAGTTCCCACAGCTGGGAACTGACTGACTTAGAACTGCTGGATTACGAATATTAACTTGGCTTCAAGATGCCCCACGGCCAGGTATGCCAGCAGCAGCCATTACCCTCAGAGGCTCAGAGGCTGAAGGCTTAGAAAGAGCGCTGAAAATGGGCGGAGTTCACCATGTATTGTTAATGAGTTAATAACTCTCTAATAAACCTTCAGAAGTCCAAAACTGATAATGATGCTAATAATCATACAGAAAGGATAACCTATAATACGGTATCATAATAAATACCAAGGACATAATAATAAATTATATAGTCTTTGCCTCAGTGTTGATAACACAGAAGAGATGAGACACATTGTGCTAATGGCACCAACAGAGATTCATGGGATCACAGAGTACTTACCGTATTTTTCCGTGTGTAAAGACACTTTCGTCCAAAAATTGTTAAGACCAAAAATTAGGGGTCATCTTATACACAGGAGTGATCCGTGTATAGTGTTGGGTTAGGAAGGGAGGGGATTATCTTGTACATGGGGGTGTCTTATATACAGAAAAATATGGTAACTCAGTAACTTAAAGTGCATTGATATCTTGCCCTCTGAGATTGCTATATTCATTTATATTTTCCCAGAGTTGCAAGAATTTAATGTTTTTATGTAACAGTTTACTTGTATTGTCTTATTGCAAAGTAAAGGTTAATATGCATAGTGTCAAAATGACTTTATTACCCAATGTGTTGCATCATATGAGAACAAACACTACAATATACTGCACCACAGGACCTAAGCACCGTTGTGAAGCATGTCGGTCGCTCAGCAACCACAGAATTCTGGAGTCTGCAGATACTCAAAGGTTGCCCAGCTCTGTGACAGCAGAATATCCTCGAGGGAAGGGATTGAATCTCCTGACTGCTGCTGACCCAGCTCCCTCAGAATCTGAGTCACTACTGGACACCAAACACATGTGGTAGGAAAGAGTGCAGAACACGATTCTGTTGTTTTTTTCTCAACTGCACTTTGAATTTCTAAATTTTGTAGATAAAAAGAAAAAGGCTGAAATTTATACTATTTATTAGCTTCTGAGTGGGAAGAATATTGGGGGAAGCTATAATTATAAACCCTGAATATAGCTGGGATCCAGCCTAGAGTTTTCAGCCTGTTTATAAAACACGCCAAATATCAGATGGCGTGCAGAGGGTAATGTGTGAATGGCAGATAGGCAAAACATTGCCTGCAATTTCTGGCTAAAGAATTTGATGGAGCTTTTGGCGGAGTTGCTCTACAACGTACTTTCTCTCGTGAAACTAACTGCTGGGAAATAGAAGGGACTTGAAATAAACGAGGCAAGTTTAAGTACCTTAAGCATTGTTCTTCTGAGATCTTTTGTTTTCGACACAAGGGAATACATAGGAAGCATGGTACCAACCATGAGAATGCTCACTCTGTAAATTTAAACCCCCTAGGCAGCCACATCTCTTCCCCAATTGCCTAACATAATGCAATCCTATAAAATTTGAGGAAAAAGAAAAAGGAGCCTGGAATTCGGAATCAGAAGAGCTGTAAATAAAGGTCTAGCGACTTACACAGCTTTGCAACTCTCTCACCTGTAAAACTGGGAATTGTATCGCTCTTACCTAATTTGCTATAAAAATGCTATAATTATTAAGATATTCTGATGGCTATTTCCCTCTACTGCCGTCAGTAAATATACAGGGGTATTAATCTTAATATTTAAAGATTAATCTTTAGGCTCAATCCACAAAACAATAATGAAAATAGAAAAAAGAAAAATCTTACAGTACATTCCAAAGCAAAGTTCATTTCATATGTTGAAGATTTTCTCAGCATCCACTTTCTAGAACCTAACATGCTACCTTCTCTTCCCAGGTATCTGTACTATTCATGTTCTCATTACTTTCAGGTCTACCCTGTACAAAACTAACCCTTCACATGCGACCGCCAGCACTTTCCAGCCTCCTTATGTTGTTCCATTTATCTCTACAGGATTCACCACCATCAAGCACATATTAAGTGTACATGTCCTAGCACAGGGTATGCAACCCAAAGCCCAGGGTCTGTTCAATGGACTTTGAGATTGTAAGTGCGATTGCCTTGGGCTTTTGATGAGAAGACTCCCCAGATATAGAAGTAAAAAGGAACCTAAACCGAGAGTAGATGTTACACGCTGCTGAATAGGAGTTAAGAACAAAGGCTTTACAGATAGACAAAGCCGGGTTCCTGTCCATGTGTTAGTAGTGACATCAAGGGCAAATTAACCTCTCCATGTCTCAAGTTATCCCATAGGAAACAGGAATAATAATAGCACCAACTTAACGTTGTTATTAAAGTGATTAAATGTGATCATGTGTATAAAATAGCACAGTACATAGCAAAAATAATAATAGTAATAAGTGCTTAATAAAAGGGAGCTAACATTACATTTGTCATCATCATCATCATTTCACTTAGGTTCCATAGCCAATTTATTAATAGTTTCTAAATAATTTGTGGTAAAACTGGCTATCTAGTTTCTAAGTCCATATAGCTGAGAAGCAACAAATTAGAGGGACAAAGCAGTTGCCAGAAAAATGGGAGAGCAGCAAAAAAATGAGAGGAAAATGTAAAACTATAAAAACTAGATTCCCAAGGTGCTGTAGTACAGCATAATAAGTATGTCCAGGAAGATGATGTTTAGCCACTAAAGAAAAGATTACATTTAATGCACTGTTAAGGTGGCAAGGAAATGAACTCTAAAATTAGATTTATTTCAAAATGGTTTAGACAAATTTTTTTTTTTTGTAAAAGATAAAATTTCCATTACCTTCAAAGTTCACCCTCCAGAGAAAAAGAGTAAACTAAATGAGGAGTTATATATAGAAGGCTTGGATAGCTCTGCTGTAAATATTCATCAGTATAATTTATGCCAATCTCTCTAGCTAAAGCTTTTTTTGACATCCTATTAAAGACCAAGTGATCCCAATACAGGATCATTCCTCTCTCATAATCTGTAATATTGTATCTCAAGTGTGGATTTCAGTGAGGTGGTAAACAGTTTCATTTTACTGTCTCAGTGACACTGTTAATAGATACAACAAATCTGTATCTATTAATTCCACTTCCTTTAGCAACACAATAACCAGGACAGTCTGAGATTAGGAAGAAAATTAAATTTCAAAATCAAAACCACATTCCAAATTTCTTAAAAGATGTTTTTTTTTGGTTCTTTTGTAAAAACATTGGTCACCATTTAACATACAGTGGCAACAAAATGCACCCAATTTACATGCATCAACAAGTCAATAAATCATAATACATTGGACATGAATCTCAAACAAACAATACTAAAGTAACTCATGTTGCTTTTAACCAGTTATAGTGCTCCCAATAAAGGAAGAGCTAATATAAGATATGATATAAGAATTCCAGTTTCAATCTGAAATAAGGTTCTTTGTGACAAGTTACATAAAACAATGATTAAAATAATGATCTTAAAAGGAACCGTTTTTCAGAAATCACTTTGTACAAAGCATCATACTAATAATGTACAATAAGATCTTGAAAAAAATGTGTACCTTAGTTTAAGGACAAAAAAAGGGCTCCAGCTTTTGAAAAGTAATTATCTGAATGATGTAAATTTTTATTGTCCATAAATAAAAATATCTTTCAAACATGAAGGTTACGTTCCATATTTTGACACTCTAAATAATTCTATAGACATCAGCTAAACCAAAAGATCTGTAGGGCTGGGTTATTTTCAACAGCAAAGAAAACCAATAATCAAAAGCCCTTTCTAAAGTCACAGGCAAGGTTTCTGAATATGGGATTTAATGAATAACAATAAAGTTTAAGCACCACAATAAAATGCTTTCTTAGAAAATGGAAAGGACTGGCAATATACGCGTTAGAAACAAAAGCACATAAACATTTACATAAAATCTTTTTTTTAATAAGCACTCTCTAGTCCTCTTATCTGAAATAAAAAAAAATTGGTGTGTGTATGGTATTATGTGGAAGATACAAACCACAATTCTTTTTAAGATATCAAGTTCTCTAATTCTAATTTGATCAAATGGGATTGTCATTACTTGTACATAATAAGAATGGTACATATTTATTTTTATATTGTACAATTTAGTTTTTCCTTCAAAAACCCATGATTAAAGGACAGCACTAAATTATTTTGATATGCACAGAAGAGAACATATGATAAATTTCCTTGTTGGGAAAACGCCCCTCTGAAAATAAGAGCTCAAAGTAAATGTAAGCAAATAAAACTTTAAAATAAGAACTGTAAATACAGCCATATTACATGTTTCTCTTCTTTTGCATCTATTTACCAACATAATTTCAGCAGCCTAAATAGTATTTTAATTTGTTTTTTTCCTCCATGATGTGTTTAATTACTTTTGTAAGTAAGAGTGATTTTTTTAGCATGTATAACAGACCACATGCTAACAAACTTTAAGAGTTCAAAAAATTAAAATTTATGATTCCTACATGATTATACTTAAGTCAAATATGCAAGACTGGAAATAAGTAATATCAACCTAGAATCTGACTTAAACACTACAAAAGAAAAATGACCAAAAAAAGGAGAAAGGATTTCAACTCATGTAACTTTTGACTTATTAGACTATATACAGCAAAAAGCAAAACATAAAATATTTAGTTTTCACCTCAAAAGAAATTAAAGATATCTAGAAATAAAATTCACTAAACAAGATACAATGACATCAGGATTATGAGTATGAAGTACTCAGGCTCATTCAATTCAAATGAAAAGACATTTTGGGGGAAAAAATCCTTCCCAAGCAATATAATTTGAATATCATTAACCTTACAAACATCATTTCAATTTGACCAGTTATGCTATAAACCTTCTTGACAGTTCCCATTTTCTATTTCTCAAAAAATGTTTTTAGCCTCTTCATTTCCAAGTGTCATGTCAACCCCCTTAATTTACTCTTAATTCCACAACCCCCCTTAAAAATACCCTAAAATAATCATTTCATCCTCTCAGGACTTAGAAACCACCACTCTTCAAAATTGAGAAGTTAAAAGTAAAAAACCAATTAGAACTAGAACACTTAACATATATGGTTTTATGTAGGAAGACCACAAAATTGCTCATTCTGATTAGCCTCTGGCTTTTAACACAGTAAGGTCAAAACATTGAAATGAGAATAAAAACGTAAAATACTTAAAGTCTGCATCAATTTTGAATACATGTGCGAATTTTTAAAAATGACTAAAATAACATGTTTACTGTGAAATAGTATAAAACTGACGTTGCCAAAGAGAGAGTAAAAAAATCTTTAACTGATATTAAACATTTTAACTAATTTGTAAAAATCTTAAGGTTAACTTGAAACTACAGGGAACAGTAACAGAAAACATTTTCATGCATGTATACATTAAGGAACAAATAAGCAAACCCCAAGTCAGTACAGTACATCAATGACTGATACTTAAATTATATTTTGATACATAAAGAAAGAGAAGGAAAAAGTAAAATGTTGATTGCCGCTGATGAAAAAGCATTTCAACAATTTACACAAAATGATACTAAACAGTTTTTTAAAAAAGGTGACCTAAGAAAACCAAGCCACAATAAATTAGTGTTTTCCATAATACATGCTGAATTATTTGATCCCATATCTATACACTGTTACTGCCTTAATTCCTAAATGCTGTGACAATATTTAATAATTGAGGTACATCTTAGTTTACACTTTTTTATAGGTACTTGAAGAGGGTTAATTTTTCTTTTCCAGTTTTTCATCTTCTTCACCTACTCCAAAGAAAATCAAAGGAAACATTCCTAGAATGCAGCCAATAGTCACCCCAACAGCTTTGCCCTAGAAAACAAAAGAAAACATTTTTTTCAAGTTATTTTATCCCTGTAAAAGGAATCCTTGCTTAAGTATCTATGATAAACAATTCCTATATACTGTAAAATTCAACTATGACAGCATTCCTCTTGCTGACATAGTAACTCAAACATAAAAATAAGCTACAAAAAGGTTCTAGAACAAAATGGTATTTAAAGTTCAAAGCAACCTGGAAATTTTTAAAAATAAAATTGTCATAAAAATAACATCAAAGAAAAATTCAAGTAGAAAAACACTGTTTAAAAAATTGTACATATATTTTAATGTCAGAAAATAGGAAGACAAGGAGAAAAAAAACCCTCACCTAGATTCTCATTTTGATCTTAGATAACATTTGTATGTATTTGATAGGGAGAGTATATTCTATGTTAGATTCCTGACTCCCCCTTATACATGGAATGCCCTCTGCTGACAGACTCCTCTGTCACCCCTCACCCATCCTGTCAGAACACCTGTCACCACCGTCCATGG
>PVKE010042688.1:0-13651 GCA_004027555.1 Craseonycteris thonglongyai
AAAAAAAAAAAAAAAAGAAGAAGAAGAAGAAAAGAAAAAGAAAAGAAAAAAGAAGGCAATGTAAAAAGGTCCAATTTTTAAAAGAGGGAAATGTTTGGGGCATTAGAGGTTTTGTGACTCTACCAATGTGTTTCTCTTTTCTGAATGTTCTTCATTATTGTCAATCACCATCCTATCCTTAGAACCCTAGAACTCTGTCATCTGCTTTTCCACATGCAAATGAAACACACACACACTAGGACTGTGTGGAAAGCATACAGCCATGTAATCATTCTTGTTACATTGACAATGGCTGGATTTTTATTTTTATTTTTGGACAGTACTTGTATGCCCTTCAAATCTAATCTTCAAGTTTACTTTAAGTTTGTTGTTTTGCTTTTTCCCCACATTGGGATTTAAGTAAATGCAAGCAATGGAGTGTACTCACCCAGCTATAGTTCAAGAAATGAAGGATCACATCTTTCAAAGAAACATGGCAACTTGTCCTGAAGTTCAGGAAAGCGCAATGAGTTGTGGGCCACCATGAAGAACCAACCATCATATGAGAAGATTTTCCTTTCTATCTCCATAGATTCTTATTCCCTCAACAAATAGTTATTGAGTTCTACTCAGGTACAGTATGAGGTCTGGGGATATAATGGTGAATAAGTCACAGTCCCAGCTTTAAAGAGATTACAACCTGTGAAGGAGTATTAGACAAACACTGGTGTGAGGTTCTCTGTGCCATTACCCCTTGCCCACTCCTAGAAGTCAGGGAGTCTATTAACATCATGATACAGCAGAATCAGTTTTCAAGAAGCAATCCAAAAATTGCAAGAAGTTCTGTCTTTTAGCTATTTCATTTTGAAGGCTCTGAGAGACCTGGAGCTTTACTTGTTGACTAGATGAGAGAGGTTAATTTGTGAGAACACATGCATCCTCTTACCACACAGGATCTAATGATCAGACTTGACTCAAAACCCTCAATGATTCACCACAGCAACGGAACTAAATTCCAGACTCATTCCATAGCCCTGAATACCTCTCTCAATCCTTCTTTTTCATCCCTGTGATTAATTCTTGCTGTCACAGGAGCCTCTTTCTGCCTTCAAATATACCGAGCTTGTTCTCATGCCAAGAAGCTAGTATAGTCTTTTGGCTTAGAAATCTCTGTCTCCAGATCATTGTATAGCTGCTTTCTTCCCGCCACTCATGCCTCACTTCACAATTTTCTAAATTAAAACGACACCCTCTCCTTCCTTTTCCCTGAATTTCAGTTAGACTTCCAGATTTTCACATTTGGCTGCTTTTAGCATTTACCTGTATCTGAAATTATGTGTATGTTTGTATGTTTATTAAATATCCCATAATCCTGTGGGCATTATGTCTTTTTTGCTTGTCTATTCCCAGAGCCTCAAGCATTGTCCTCCTCCATAGTGGGCCTTTCTAAAAGTATTTGCTGCCTAATGCACTGACTTATTTCAAGAATTTTCAAAAATATGGCAGGAGAGTGAGCAAGAGAGTTTCTATGGGTATACGTGTTGGGTAAAAACAAGAAATGTGTGCTAATGTTATAACTTCATTTGCATATATAGACTAAAGAAACTAGTCATATATATGGGTTAATCAGTTCAATATGATAAATACTACAAAGGGAGTATGTTAGAATTGAGAAGTGAGAAATATCAGAAAGTAATGACATTTTAGGAGAAACTTCAAAGATAAGTAAGCTATAGCTAGATTCTGGAAGACTAAAACATGAATGAGGAAGGGTGTTTCAGAAATAATTAATAGCGTGGACCAAGCCCAAAGATATTAAAAAGTGCAAAACAGAGACTAATGGCATTATATTTGCATGATAGATAAATGGAAGAGTTGAGACTGAAAGCAGGAACCTGAGTGAGAGAGATTTTGAAGAAAGTTAGAAGAGAAATAATAGCATTCTTGAACATGGGAAGATCCACAAGAAATTGACAGAATTGAATTAATCAAGAGATTAACAGTGCTATAGAATCAATAGGACTTGGTTGATTAGGTGTGAGAGTAAACAAAGTAAGTAATTTTCTTCCAGTTTTCCTTATTAGGCGTTTGGATGCATGATGGCCCTAGTCACTGACAGGATGTTTTAGGAAGGGCAGATTTAAGCATTGAGCTTAAACTGTCAGGAACA
Source organism: Craseonycteris thonglongyai (assembly GCA_004027555.1). Lineage (NCBI taxonomy): Eukaryota > Metazoa > Chordata > Mammalia > Chiroptera > Craseonycteridae > Craseonycteris > Craseonycteris thonglongyai. The sequence continues at coordinate 2,150 of PVKE010042688.1, forward strand.
GCCAAGTGGAGATACTCAGGTGACTGTTAGATATGATACACATGTCAGGGAAGACACATCTGTGAGTTACCAGAATATAGATGATATTTAAAGCCATAGTAATGAATAAGGTTATATAATAATAGGACACAAAGGGACAAAATAATAAAAACTTAGATGGAACCCCATAAAACACCAAGATACAACATATGAAAAAAAGAGAAAAGAGCCAGCTATTATGTTTATTTAGAACATCCAGAAAAATAGGAACAAAACAAGTGTGACATCACAAAAGCCAAAGAAAAAATTCAGAATAACTATTTAATAATGCCAAGTGCTAGGGTGAAAAAATCAAACTAAATTTTCAAAAGTTTCTGTATTTAGTAAAGTTTCTGGTTAAAATCACAAGTTTTAATGAAGTGGAGATCAAAGTACATTCAGACTATAGAAATGTGTGTAAGAAATAAAAGGCAACATACGGCCATAATGAGTAGAGATAATCCTTTAAAGAAATATGGCCATTGTAGTGGGGTGTGTGAAAGATAGGAGCAAACAAATAGATGGAAATATATTGTTTTTATGAAGAAAAGTATAAGAGAATATTTTAATGCTCATAAAAAGAGCTGGCGGGAAGCATGGTTTTGAAAATATAGGAAAAAAAGATGATGAAGGAAGGTTACAGAGGAGGCGGAAAAAATGGCTACATAAGACTGAGATAGATAATTTATAAGAAGGGAAACGTCTTTCTCATGAGAGAATTCCGAAAGGAAAGAACATGTGTAAACCACATAAACTATAGGTATATGTAATAGGAGAACACAGGGAGACTGACATGGTATTGATAATATGAATCTTTCAAGGTACTGATCTATGCAAGTCTGTGACTTCCTTCAGCAGGGCTCAACTCTCTGAATATAGAAATAAAAAGATGTTAGCAATATTTGTCAAGATATGGGGTTTTCTTTGGAATTTAAGTGCAAAAGTAAGATAGTAAGACAATAAAACTGATTGGAAATTTTGGCTATCTAATCTAGAATAAATAGGAAATGAAGAATAAAGTAAAGGGGATGCTGAGATAGCTTAACAGTTTGAGCACTTGCCTTGCAACCATGAGGTCTGGGGATCAAGTCCCGGCCCCAGCCCAAGCAAACCCAAATGCTGAGCTGTGGCACCCTGGTAATCGCCAGGATGGTGGCAAAGGTTCTCACCTCCTAAGTGGGAAGCCCCAAGTTAAGTTCTGCCTTGTGCAGCCCCACATTCACCTTTGTGTAATGAGACAACATCAAAACCAAACAAACAAACAAAAAACCCTCATGATGTACAACTACGAAGACTGCTCTGGGCCCTGCACACTTTCTCTCTGCCTCTCTCTGTTTCCCTCTCTTACCTTTCCTCAAACAATAAAATAAAGTTTTAAAAAAAGAATAAAGTAAATGTCAAAGTAGAGGGCAGTTAGGCTGGCAAAATTCTGAAGAGCTGAATATTCTGACTTATTTTACTTCTCCATTTTTTATTCATTCAAACAAGGTTTCAAGCCCACCTGTCCATAGAAATTATTCCCATGAAAAGCACTCAAGATTTTCATCTCAGCAAGTATTAGTAAATAATTCTTAGTCCTCCTCTTTCTCTATCCCTCAGCAGCATTTGGCACATGTTGATCAGTTTTGTTTATAAATTTTTTTTTTTTTACTTGAGTTCCAGAACAGTGCACCTTTTTGGATTTGCTCCTACCTTATGAGTCACTCCTCAGTATCATTTTTTCTGTTGTATCACCTCTTTTTGAGTGATAATTTTGAAAATAGCCAGCTTCTCCTTTCTTGTTTCCTATGTTGATCTCGTCAAATTAAAGACTTAAAATACCATCTATCTTACGATTGCCCCAAAATTTGTATCTGTAGAACACATTTCTTTTGTTCTTGCTCTCCCACCACTTAAAGTCTATTTGATGTCCCAAAAGCATTTCACACTTTCGCTAGATCCATATTACCCATGCCATTCCTTCTTCGGTTTTTTCCACTCGATAAATGGCACAGCAGTTTCCAAGTTGTTCACACTAAAAACTTGGTAATAATCTTCAAGTCTTTTCTTTCTCTTACATCTCATATCCAAACCATCACCATAATATATTTGGATTTTCAGCAAATGTATCAAGAGTTCAATTTCTTTACTATCCCAATATGAGCCATTATTCTCTCTCCCTAATATTTTGACAAAAAGCTTTTCACTAAGGGTTCTCTTTTCATTTTTGTGCTCCTGATATCTATTCTTCCCTTAGCTACATATGATCTTTTAGAAATAGAAACTTGATCACATCTCTTTCCTGCTCAGATGTTTTCAAAGGCTTTCCAATGCACCTAGAATAAAATTTAATTTTTTTTCATGTACTTCAAGGCTTGCAATGATTTTGACATTGAATGACTATTAACTTTATCTTCTACTACCTTTCCTATCAGTCACTCCACTTCTACCACACCAGTCAAATTGATCTGTCCTTAACCTGTCTCTACTTCTGAGTCTTTACAGTTCATGTTCTCACTGCCTGTCATGTTCCATTCTCAGAAAACTGAATCACTTGTTCATTCACCTAATTCAGGTCTGGAATGGAATTTCAAAGACATTTTCCCCTTTCACTCTAAGTAATAGGTTGAATAATCAGTCTCAACTTTTCACTCTACTGTATTCATTTTATACATCTACAGCCTTGCACGGCCTTTTGGTGGGAAGAGCACCTGTACCTTGATTTTGAGTTTCGTCATGTGACTTGCTTTAGCCATGGGGATATTTAGACGACTTGACAAAAAAAAAAAAAGCTCTGAATATGATTGCCCAATTGGTCTTTCCCTTGTATTCCTAACTTTTGACATAAAAAATGCATGCATGGGTAGCTGCTGATTTAAGGAGACTGAAAAACATGGAGAAGAATTGGACCCAATCTGAATCGGGGAGTTAAGTCTAATCATGCCCAACCTAGACTACCAAACCCCAGCCAGCCTTCAAATACACATTATGAGCCACTGAAATTATGAAGTTACTTTGTTTTGCAACTATATTGCAGCAGAGCTAATTATTATACACTGTTTAAAAGGACCACGCATGTGCCATCACTTTTTGTACCATTTTTCTGCCAGATACTTTGATATCATTCATTTCTATCCCAAATTATAATACATAATTTTATTTGCTTCTCTTTCTAAAATTGCCTTTGAGAAAATAGTCTGCATGTCTTATTTGCATCTTCTTCCCAGTGCCTAGATCCTGGTGTAGTGCAGAATAGGCATTAGGCAGATATTTGTGACTGAATGAATGATCATGTCCGAGGAATCTGAATATTGAAAGATATAATGAGTTTTTAAAATGTACTGATAAAATTAAGCAAATAAGTGACCTGGCATATTTCAAAGCTAGAATCAGGAAACCCAGTTTTGAATTTGACACTGTAGAGGTGGAATAGGTTTTGGTTTCTAGATCACATGACAGAAAGACTGTGAATAAACTTGTGCTGCCTAGACAGAGGAATCTCCTTTTCTCCCCCACCCCCTGATAGCCACCAAAATTTGATGTAATACTCTGTAGGTTTTCTTTTAGGTCCTCATTCATAGAGAATTGGATGTAACAATTTCCAAATATGAACAGGCAAGAAAAAAGTATTTTTGTAGTATGAAAAACACCACAAATAGAGAACTACCATAATAAATAAGTGGGGAAATACTTTTTTAAGAAAACGAGAGCACTTGAGACTACAAAATTAGTACAAAAATTATTTGAATTTGTCCATTAATATTAACAAGTAATTTGATGCTCAGAAAAACTTCCTCTTCTTACCTAACAACTCTTTACAAAGTTACCACCTCAGAACATCTGTTTGCATAATGTTTCTTTCAGTGTTCTTCAGCTAAAATGTCAATTGGCAGGTAACATTTAACATTTTAAAATGCCCTGAAACTTGGGATTTGTTAATTATTCCTCCATTTTTCTATGTTGTGACTATTTTCTTCTTTGGACAGTTCATTTTCCTGAAGGCTGTCTAATTAATGGTCAAGCATTGAGTACATGCTTAGCATTAGAGTGACACAAAGTCTATTAATTCTGACAATAACTCCTTAACATTTTTATGCCGCTACATAAACTCATGAACTCTGACTGCAGTTAGAATAAATGTGCTCCAACCCTTTTTTCATATACTTGTGTTTCTCCAATCAAGAATCACAGTTCTAGAAGAGAGGTTCTAATTGTTCAGGCTTTGCTCAGCTGTCCACCATGCTAGAATAGAACAATGCACAGTTGGCATACAACAAAATATATGTAAAGCCCTCCAAAACAAGTGGGGCCGCTGCGCCTCAAAGAAGGGAGATGGCTGCTACAGGACCCAAGACAATAAATGTCTACCATTCTTATGGAATTCACAGTCCTTATTAATGAGTCCATTGTAACAGCATTCTTCAAGGGTACAGTTTACCAAGTTTTACTCACTTTGGTCATCAGAATCTTGATTTTCTCATTAAGATGAGTTTCAAGGGGAAGCCGGGGTGGCTCAGTGGGTTAGGCGCTCACTTTGCAGCGCCGGGGACCAGGGATCGGGTCCCGGCCCCGGCCCATGCGGAACCATATGCTGAGCTGGGAGCTCCCCCAGTTCAGTTCTCTCTCTGTCTCTGTGTCTCTCCCTCTCTCTGTCAAGAATAAAACAATAAATAAATAAAAAAAAAAAAAAGATGAGTTTCAAGCAGTTCTTGCAGATATAACACAGCATAAAATGTTTCTTTAACTTGTAGTTTGAATGAAGATGAAAAAGTAAAAACCAAACCCTGGCTTCATACATTTTTCTTCTTATTTTTTTAAGATGTATTTTTTTATTGTTAGAGAGGAGAGAGAGAGAAGGGGGAGGGCCAAGAACAGTCTCCACAGTGTACGTCATTAGTTGTGACAGTTTCATTCCACACAGATAGATGTGGGGCTGCACAGGACAGGAACCGGGCTGGGGGCACTCCCGCTTGGGAGGCAAGAACCTTCACAATCTTGGTGGTTACCAGTTGCACCACAGTTCAGTATGTGGGGTTTCACAGGCTGAAGCCGGGAATTGAACCTGGGACCTCAAGGCTGCAAGGCAAGTGCTCAACCTGCTGACCTATCCCAGCATCCCGACATTTAACTTTTTTTATGCGAAGAAATTATGGTTGTGTGTCTGTGTGTGTGTGTGTGTATGAGGGGGTGTACATATATACACACACACATATAATTCTGTATATAAATATTTTATAAAAATTATAAATTCATAAGCCAACATAAATATTTTTCCATAGAATTCTGATATCAACTTCTACCATCCAACTCACCGCTAATTGGATGATAGCAGCCAGTTAGCATTATCTTCTGAGCCCCGTTACCAACTTCATAGTCTTTGACCAGAAATTTAGTTTAAATACTGGCTGTTTATGAATTGATGTACGTGGAAAGCTTTGCTTCTTTCCAGTCTCTCATGAATTGCTAGGTATTTGCATCTGTTGCACTATAGCTATGTCTTTCTTTCTAGCTTGAGCAACCTATGATCAATAATTTAGCATGCTAAGTAGTCTTAGTAAATTGTTTTAAAATACATTTTCGGTAGAATATTCACTTCCACTTGAGTTCCAGGTTCAAAATTAAATGTACCATTCAGCAATACTATACCACGTCCAATAAATAATGCCATCTAGTACTTTCCTAACCACATTACCCAGCAGTAATATTGGTTAACTAATCTATTATCAATATTAAGTGCCATACATGTTGTCTATTATCATCAAATACTACTTAAATTATTTAAAATATAAAGGTATTTTAGGCATTCTCAGGTTTTTTTCTATTTTGCTCATACAACTTTTCTTTTAAGAGTTAATAAGCCTGTCAAGTCAACCTACATAAAAATTAAATTCAAGACACGCAGTCTGTACCTACACATAACATACTTAATTGAATAAATTTTTCTAAGAAACAAAGAAGGGAGAAGGAAGAAACATTTAGGCAAAAGGAATCTAACATCAATTTGATTTTCCATGTATGATAGTTTATTATGTTATATAGTCTCAATTGTTTTATGTATAAAATATAACTGATTGGATAGATGTGTTATGATTCACCATATATTTTAACCTTTTTTTTTTTAATTATTATTGGTTTTGACAGAGAAAGAGAGAGACACAGAGAGAGAAAGAGACAAGGGGGAGGGCCCAGAGCAGTGTCCACAGTTCTGCATCATCAACTTTCAATATAGTTTTACTCCACAGGTGGGCACGGGTATGTGCAGGGCAGGCACTGGGCCAGGGGCCTCCCGCATGGGGACATAACTAGGCAAGCTGGCTGCCTCCTACATGGGAAGCTCACCTGGGGTAGGAGCTGAACCAGGGGCCTCCCACATGGGAAATATGCCCCAGCAAGAACTGAACTGAGTGGATCCCCAGTTCAGCATATAGGTCTGCACAGGCCGGGATTTGATCGTTGGACCCCAAGGCTTCAAAGTCAGTGCTCAACCTCCTGAGCCATCCTGGCATCCTTTTAACCTATTTTTTAAAGTAATCTAACATTGACTAAAATTTTATTTTAGATGTAGCATGTGATTTATCTTATCTTCTTTACTTTGTAAACATTAGAGTGTTTTTTTGGTAGGATCTTAAACCCTACCTTAAAATTGTAGCATGACAATGCCGACACTTATTGGTAAGGGAATAAACATATTTTAAAATACAAAAACTAGTAGAAACCCATGCCAAATTCTGCAAATATTCAGTGTGTCATGATTTGCAAGACAATATTAAATACAATAATGATTTAAAATAAATATAAATTATTTCTAGGATTAAATGGGGTAAGACAAAGATTTCTGACATGCACATTATCAACTTTTAGTAAAACAAAGGCTTACCAAAAAAATAAAAGAAACTACAATGAAAACAGTTAAAAGCAACCTATTTTATGTTAATGGGTTTTCATGTCCAATGATATTTTTTGCAGCATTAATACTAATTTTGGATCAGATAAGTGGCCAAAACTAGGAACATTTGTACAATTGAATCTTTAAGAACTTTTAATAATATATGAGATTCAGAAAAATGATAATTATACAAAATAACATTCATAAGGATATGTTTTAAAAAGCACGATTAAAACTATATCTACATGACCATATTTTCTAAATAGATCACATAATCACATAGTAACAAAGGCTGATAAAAATACATTAAGTAATCAAAGATGTTTATCTCTCTATGAAGGGGATATATATGACTTTCATTTCTAATATTTTCCTCATTTTTATATAAATATAATTGGCTGATATGAAAAATAACTACAAAGGGAACTATAAAGGAAATAAATTCTTTCAATCTTAGTCTCTTAATTTTATAACAGTAAAATTAGATTTACAAAGAGTGCAATAAAAATATATTAAAATTGCTTATAAAATAAACTTAGTCTAAAGACAGTCTATTTTTTTATATCAGATTCAATTTCCCTTATGACATAAAACCATTCATTATACTTAAAAATAATACCAATGTTAACACTTCTAAATCTACCCCCCTCTGCTTTATACATAATAAAATGTACTAAACACAAAACATATTTGTAAATTTCCTTAATGAGAACAAGCCAACAGATACCCAAGTTTTCTTCAAGCATAATATTAATTTTTTATTTAAACAGTTTAAAAGAGAATGTTGAATTTTTGAAATTGTTGGCAAGAGGGGATTATTTTTAAGTTATTTTTATAGTTCTTTTTTTTATTATTTATTTCTTTATTTCTTTATTTTATTGTTTTTGACAGAGAGAGAGAGAGATACAGAGACAGAGACAGAGAAAGAACTGAACTGGGGGAACTCCCCAGTTCAGCATATGGGTCCACATGGGCCGGAGCCGGGGCCGGGATTCGATCCTCGGTCCCCAGAGCTGCAAAGTGAGCGCTCAACCCACTGAGCCATCCCGGCTTCCCCAATTTTTTTTTTTTAATACGTAGTTTCTTTAAAATTAACATGTCTTCCATAAATATATAATTGTTTCAATCTGGGATCATTTAGCTGCAGGCAACAAGAACCCCTCACATCTTAAAAAAGCAATATTTATCCAGTGGATTCCAAGCCACTTTTTGACAGTAGAAATCAGAAGATAACTTGGGGGGGCGGGGGGGGGAGAAACATCCCATTTTCTTCCCAAAAGCCTTTTATCATAGGTTATCTTCACCTTTTGATTCTTTCTCTTTTATCAGATTGATGCTATCTATTTTTCTAAATACTTGACATCTCTAAAGGGCACAGCACGTTCTTAGATTTAAAATTTTTTATGTATACTGAGTCCCAATTCCAAATCCTTAGACTGAGAAACTGATTTCCACAGCTTGGGTAAAATGGCCCCAGGGACACACTCCTGTGTTTACTTCAACAAAAACAGGTGGAGCTTGTGTAAGTGCAGAATATTTTTATGACATTCGCTAAGAAAAGATGACCAGTGGGCAAAAGCAGATACAATAAATGTGTGTGTGTGTGTGTATACATAAATTTTTAACATAATTTATTAAGAAGAACAAAACCAAGTTTTGTACAATACGTATAAAACTTATATGCAAAAAGCACCAACAGCTAATATGCGCCATAAAATTTCATAATAGAAGAAAATAAAATTATGTTCCTAAATTATGAGTTTATAATTGTACTTGCAAAGATTTTACAGTTAAAAAGTATGGACAGCACTTGTTATTCCTTGTCTTATTGATAATAGCCATTCTAAATGTGTGACGGGTTATCTTGTGGTTTTAATTTGCATCTCCCTAATAGCTAGTGAAGTTGAGCATTTTTTCATACAAGCACTGGAGAGGCAGTAGAGAAAAAGGAACACTCATACACTGCTGGTGGGAATGTAAATTAGTACAGCCACTATGGAAGGCAATATGGAGGTTCCTCAAAAAATTAAGAATAAAATTCCACACAACCGAGCAATCCCTCTTCTGAGTATTTACCCCCAAAACTTGAAAACTTTAGGTTGCAAAGATATGTGTACCCCAATGTTCACCACAGCACTGTTCATGGTGGCCAAGTCATGGAAACAATCAGTGTCCTCTGATAGATGACTCGATAAAGTCACAATGGAATACTACTCAGAGATTAAAAAAAAAAATAAATGAAGAACTACACTATTTGTGACAGCATGGTTGGATCTTGAGATCATCATATTAAGTGAGAAAAGTCAGGCTGAAAAAAATCAAGAACCATTTGACTTCACTTATAGGTAGAACATAAAACTGAAAGTAACAAAGAAACAAAAAACTCATGGACACGTTAATAGTGTAGTGGTTACCTGAGGGGTGGGTGAGGGAGTAGGAAGTGGGCATCAAATACATGGTGATCAAAAGAACTGACTGTGTGGTGAGCACATAATGCAATACATAGATTGATGTAATTAGAATTGTATACACCTGGAACCTATGTAATTTTTACCAACCAATGTCACCCCAATAAATTAAACAATTTACAAAAATGAAATAAGGACAGTTAAAGTATGGCTCTGGAGTTACATTGCCAGGCTTTGAACCCTGACTCTATCAATAATTAGTTGCGTAAACTTTCAATAAATTACTAAATTTCTCTGCCCCTTTCTTAATTTCCTCATCTGCTAAATGAGGGTAATGATAGTCATAGGATCATCCTGAAGACTAACCAAGTTACTTCATGAAATACTTAGACTCCAGCTTCTGGCAATAAGAATGTACTAGATAATATTTATTCAATTTTTGCTGTATACTTTGTTTTCAGACAAATGAGGCCTCAACTTTTGGTAGACATGGACTACTAAAATACTCATTGTTTTTGGTATATAGTTGATATTATGAAAATGGTTTAATAAAATAAATTCTACAATAATATTCTGTCTCAGTATAGATATTAGTTGTAAAGCAAGTATATTTGTAGAAATTTGTAGCACAAAAATTACTAAATTACTAATTAAATGCTTTACTGAGTTATAATTTTTTATTATAAAATACATGCTAATTTTAGATAATTTGAAAAATAAACTAATATATAATGACATAACAAAGCAGATCATTGATAATTTCATTTCTCAAAGACATTAACTATTGCATTTTCTATTTAGTATTTTATCTATACTTATTTATAATTTAATTGAGATTACTTGTACATATAATTTTGTCTCTCGCTTTTTCATTCAATGTCAAAGAATGATTTAATATGATAAAACAATTGATATAATCACTTCATATTTTTCATGGGTTTTTAAATAACCCAATTTATGGAGTATTTAATATCTATAATATATACTTTGTAGACTGCCATGGCTACTTTGAGTTCATAAAATTAATGAAAATATTTACATTCTTTAAACAGTTATTTATCAAACATCTAATATAGAGAGCTTTAAAGAGTACTTTATACTACAGGTCTTAGCTTGTTCACATTCTTAGGGATTCCTCAAGGATTTATGTACACAATCTCTCTCGCCCTTCCTACCTACTTCCTGACCTTCTATGGAGTAACACATTTCTTGTATCACACATATTTTGTAATCAGAACGTTGATTATTCCTTCCAAAGAAAATGTTTCACAAATATAATTTTGCACGTACTTAGGGATCCCATGATATTCCTTTGTGAGGGGAGAGTTGATTAGAAGAGTAGAAATCTTCATGATAAAGACTTCACTGACATGCTTTATTTATATACCTTGTATTAACTTCCTGTCATTGCTATATAACAAATTACCACAAACTTGATGGCTTGAAACAACAAAAATGTATTATCCATTCAGGAGGACAAAGGTCCAAAGCCAGTTAGTTCTATGGGGCTAAAGTCAAAACATTGGTAAATCTTGTTTGTTCTAAACAATCTGAGAGAATAATCTGTGTTCTTGCCTTTTTCAGCTTCTAGTGGCTGTCTGTGTTCTTCACTCCTAGCCCTTCCTCCACCCCCAAAATGCATCATTCTAATCTCTGTTTCTTCCACATGTCTTCTTCTCTGACTCTGAATCATGTCTCCGCCCTCTTATAAAGACCTTAGTCATTAGATTGGTTTGCCTATAAAATCCAGGATAATCCCCTTGTCTCAAAATCCTTAATTTAATCACATCAGCAAAACCCCTTTGCCATAAAGACAAAGTTCACAGATTCTGGGAATTAGAAAGTAAACATAGATAGGAGCAAGATGGCGGCATGAGAGGAGAACCCAGACGTCTACCTGGGAAGGGACTTACAAACAAAAAGGAACCCACAGGGGAAACCCTGAGAAGCACCCTCAACTGAGAGAACCACACAATGCAGAACAACACACAAAGGTTAGAGGAAAAAGGGGGGAGCGGGAGAGGGAGGGAGAAGGAGCAGTTTGGGGACAGGAACGGAGCGCGGAGCGCGGCCCGGGGCTGGCAAACACAAAGGGGGATTGGGGGGCTACAGCCAAAGTGGAGCTAGACCCAGGGCGGGCTGGAAGCCGAGACCTAGGGAGCGTGGACGCCCCACAGGAATGTGGACAATTTAACATCCCAACTCAAGGGG
>PVKE010042689.1:0-13652 GCA_004027555.1 Craseonycteris thonglongyai
AGTCATCTTCATCATCATCAGCAGCAGCAGCATCATTGTTTCCTTCCCATACTCATCCTGTTGATTTCATGCGCTACATGATGCTCAAATTTCTGTTCTGCTCCTGTCACCTCAGGTTTAGTTTTCATCTTTCGCCTGTACTGTTATAGCCGTTCCCTTTTTGACTTCAGTGTGATTCTTTCTACACCTCTAAAATCCATCCTCAAAATTCTTGCCAGTAATCTTTTTAAAACTCAGATGTGGCCATGCCCCTCACTGCTAAATCCCTTCCAGTATTCCTTATACCCTTCAGCATAAAGGTTATTCTTCATACAGTTGCAAGAAGAGATTCTCTTACTAGGTTTAAGCCCCAGGCGCTTATTTTTAGCTCTTATAGACTACCAATGGGACAAAGGGTTTTGCTTTCTTGCTACATCCTAGGTCATAAAGTCAACCACCAAGCACTCTCCATTGCTTCACTCGCCAGTTTTATGAGGAAGAAATAATGATCCTGAGACTTCCAACACATGATCATACAGCTCTTTAATCAAGTCAAGAAGTATAGAATACTGCCCGTGAATTAAACAAATCAGGCTGGGCTTGCTCCTTCTATATCTCAGTTTGATGCCTTTTCCATTTAAATAATTTCTGAATTTACTGTGGGTTAGAAATTTTATTGAAATGCATTACCAAGAAGACTGTATGTACTTGACTCTAGTATCTTATTTTGACTCCGCTAGCATTTTTATAAATCTGTTTTGACAATATAGGAAATTTGTGGAGGAAGTTGGTAGTGAGAATTGGTTTCCCAGTATAATCTGGGTCTCCCTTGGGAGGTGTTACCATCAGGAAGGGTTGCTATATGAACAAGACTATTTTATTTTACCTTTTTTTTTCAGTTGTGTGAACTCTGAAGTTATAGATCTGGCATCTTCGTAGGCATAAACTCAGGTTTCATTTTCTACCTTATAACATTGACTTACATTTTTCATTATATTTTGCATAGAGGTCACCGCACTATTATGATGAGAAAGAAAAACTGCTTGAAATTCAAGGCATTATATCAAGTTAAAAAAAGTTCTCCCCAGAGAGAAGCATTTTGCCAGCATGGTTCTGTAGGCTGTAGGGTGTACTAGGAAAAGGTGCATAAAAATGTGAACACATGGATGAAAGAATAGTTCATTGAGCCTGTTGATGAAATTCCAGATTTCTTTTTCATGTTGTTATAAGAAGTATTTCAGGTTTTGTACATATTTGCTTTTTTTTTTTGTTTTCATTTTGAAACGGTTGCTCTTTGTGTTCTTCCCAAAGGTATTTGAAATGTGATGACTTCTGTGGAATGTAAATATAAAGGGCAATGTCTAAAGGTCGTTTTTTAAATTTAAAACATCTGCACTGCTTCATATTTAAATATTTATTGAACGGAAGTTGCATAAATTATAGAAGCTGATGGGGAGTCCTGGCATACCCTCGTCTGTGATGCCCATACAGACTTGGAGGATATGGGCTGGGTAGGATTAGCACCCACCCTGACCCTGTCCCCCTGGGACAGACATCTTCAGGGGTTTTCCCATTTATCTGTTACTTGGGTCTTTATAATGAGTAGCTTGTGGAGATACCTTTCTTTTAACATCAACCACTCATGTCTGTGTTGTTGGGAACTTCTAGGAAAGGCTCATCTGAGAAGTGGATCCGGAGAGCAGAAATTGAGCTGGTTTGTGCTACAACCAACCTGTGCTATGTTGCTTTTTTTTTTTTGTCTCTAGCATCAACCCATTGGCTGTGTTCCAGTCACATAAGAAGTCCCTGTGAGAGAGCATCTATTTGATCATTGCCTTTAGGTCCTCTGCCTTTTCTCATTCTTTCTAAAGGTTTTCTTTCTGGAGGCTTTCTGACTTGGTATTAATCACAAACCTGCTTACTGAGCAGAGAGAAGTTGTTTAAGCTGTCTCTGATAGCTTATGTTGTTCATTTATTTGAGTTATTTCTCTTCCTTTAGAAATAGCATATAGAAATTAAAGGGATAGTCCACACCATGGTGTATGCCCCAGAAATGGAAAGGAAGGAAGAATGATCACTGTCATCAGGATCTGCTTCAGAGTGAAACTCTTGTCTTTTTATTTTTGCACCATAGTGTTTGGCACTCTTGTCAGATGTGTTGTAGGGGCTCAGTATATGGGTTTCAAAGCAGTCAAAGATGGAGTAACTGTCAAGTGACATGTTGAAAGTAAGCTGTAAGGTAAGAGGAAAAGTAAGGATTACGTTATAAATACCAAGGACATAGGGAAAGCCCAGAGAAATAGAAGGCAAACAATGATTATTTTAGAAAACAATGAAAACAAACCATTTCATGTTAATTGGAAGTCATTTAATTAAAAAAGAAACTAAGTCGACTGACAATATGCATTCTATAATACGTCCCTACCAAATGTTGTATTAATGTTTAGTATTGTAAGTTACCTGATTCTCTGCATACCTTAGAATCTGTGTGTATTAATAAAAGACTATCATATGAGTGTTCTTGAATTAAAGAGCTAATTGACTGAAAGTTGAAAATATTCAAATAGAAACATGGAGAAAATGTTACATTTGAAAAATTAAAGATTTGTGAGCAAGAAACTGTGGGTACCCGGTGTTAAATAATCATTTAAGTCTTATATGGCAGTCTCGTTTCAATGCAGACCTCGAGCAGTGAATGTTGCAACTTCAACTAAGAACAGATGTGATTACATGGCGTATGTAAGCTTATTTGACCAGAGTAATTTTTCCCAAATAAAATTATGATTGCTGTTTACTTGCTCATGAATCACTCTTGCCTATAAGATAAACCCCAAACTCAGGCTGCCACATAAGACCCTTCCTGATTGCCCATTGTGTGCTTTCAGCTGTATTCCAAGCCTCAATTTTCACCTGTCCTTCCTTCTCCCCTAACTTCCCCTAGATCTTTTTTATTTTTTAAGATTTATTTTATTGTTTGAGAGAAGGTGTGTGTGTGTGTGTGTGTGTGTGTGAGAGAGAGAGAGAGAGAGAGAGAGAGAGAGAGAGAGAGAGAGAACGAGACAGAGAGAGAGAGAGAAGGGGGAGGGCTTAGAGCAGCTTCATAGTTGCACAACATTAGCTGTGACATAGTTTTATTCCACACAGGTGGATGTGGGGCCTCATGGGGTGGAAACCGAACTGGGGGCCTCCTTTATGGGAGGTGGGAACCGTCAACACTGAGCCATCCCGGTGGTTACCAGTTGTGCCACAGTTCCTCACGTGGGTTTGCATGGGCCAGGGCTGGGATTCAATCCCCAGACCTTGCAGTTGTAAGGCAAGTGCTCAAACTGTAGAGCTCTCCTGGCATCCCATTCCTAGATCTTCTGCAGGAAACTACCTGTATTCCTCAGGAATGTATTATAATATTTTGTACCTCATTTTTTGTACCTATGCTGCTCCTTTGGTCTAAACCCCCTCTAGCTAACATTATGAGGCTCTAAAAATATAACTTGAAAAATATTTAATGGCACCTTTTGGCATTATACTCAATGTATTAAGGTAATAAACAATAGAAATATGTATTCTCTACTTCAGTAAACAGTGAGTAAGAGTATATAAATGATTCATTCAAAAAGAACTAAAAGAAAAAAGTGGAAATGATTTGTTCATATGTTTATTTATTCAACAAGTATTTATCGGACACCTGCTATTTGCCAGGCACTGTTCTTGGCCCTGGAGATTAAACAGTGAGCAAGAGAGAGACATTTCTGCTGCCATGGAGCTGTCATTTTAGTGGAGATGACAGAAGATCATAAATAGATGCCATATAATGGTCAGGAAGAAGTGCAGGGAATATAAACCAAAGCAAGGAAAGGGGAAAGAGAGACATGCAAGGGAGTAGTGATGAAATGGTCTGGGAAACTATTTCTGAGAAGATGACATTTGCATGTAGATCTCAAAGAAGGGAGGGAGCAAGCTGGGAATAGCTGGAGAAAGAGTGCTGTGACTGGAAATTGGCTTAGTGTCATTAAGAAACGAGAAGGAGCTCAGAGTGACTGAAGTATGGTGAACAAGGGGATGGGTGAGAAGAGTTAGAGACTATTTAAGGTTTTGAGTAAGATAGTGATGCTTGTGAAAATCCTAGCTGTTGTGCATAGACTGGGGTAGCGGGGAGAATAGGAGAGTCGCTGCAGAAAGAAAAGTTAGGAGACTGTTGTGATGGTTCAGGTATACAAGGTGACTTGGGCTAGGAAGCGGTGTAGGTGCTGAGAAAAGCTTGAATTTGAAATATGTTCTGAAAGAGTTGACAACTAGCTATTAGATTGGATATAGTGCATCAAAGGGAGCAATGAAGGATTCTCGTTTTTTTTTACTAGAGAAAGCAAGTGTATGATAGGACCATTTATTAAGATGGAGGCTATTGGGTGGGGAAGAGCAGGGTTGGGAGACTGTAGAATCAGGAATTTGGTTTTGGACTTGCTAAGTTTGAAATTCCTATTAGATATCTGAAAGGAATTGTCA
Organism: Craseonycteris thonglongyai; assembly: GCA_004027555.1. NCBI lineage: Eukaryota > Metazoa > Chordata > Mammalia > Chiroptera > Craseonycteridae > Craseonycteris > Craseonycteris thonglongyai. The sequence continues at coordinate 4,480 of PVKE010042689.1, forward strand.
CATAAATAGTTCAACATATGAGTCTTGGGATGAGGGGAAGCTCGGGCCTGAAGAGAGAAATTTGGGAACCCTCAGTATATTCTTGATGACATTTAAGCCATTCCACTTAATATCACCTCGGGAGGGAGTGCTTTGAGTTGAAAAGAGGTCCAAGGCCCCAGTCCTGTGATCTTTAGAGCTGTGAAAAGAGAAACTCCCAGCAAAGGAGACTGAAAAGGCAGAGCCAGTGAGGTAGGAAGAAGCCTAGCTTGGAGCCCAGGTAAAGAAAAAAAGTTTCAGAGACGAGGGAATACTCAACTGTGTCAGTTGCCGCTGAGAGATCCAGGTGAGGTCTGAGCCTCTGTAATTGCCATTATGGAAACCATTGCTGACCAAGGTGGAGTGGAGAGGACAGAAACCTGATTACAACGAGTTTAAGAATGGAAGGGAGGGAAGCTGGGATGGCTCAGAAGGTTAAATGTTCACTTTGCAGCCCCTAGGACTGAGGATCGAATCTCAGCCCTGGCCCACGTGGACCCTTATGTTGAATTGGGGTGTGTTTCCCATGCGGGAGGCCCCCACCCCGGTTCCCACCCTGCGCAGCCCCACCCACCTGTGTGGAATAAAACCATTTGGAAAATTGATGATATGCAGCTATGGAGACTGCTCTGGGCCCTCCCCCTTCTCTCTGTCTCTATCAAAATCAATAAAATAAACTTAAAAAAAAAAGAATGAAAGGGAGTGCTGTACACCTGAAACTAATATAAAATAATATTGTGTCAACTATAATTAAAAAAAATATATGTAGTCATGGGATGTTGGATACAGCATAGGTAATATAACGTAGTCCATGGTATTATAATAGCTATGTATGATGTCAGATGGGTAGTAGACTTGTTGGGGTGATCATTTTGTGAGGGGTATAAATGTCTAATCATTATGTTATTTTACATACCTGGAACTAGAAAAAAAAAAAAAAGAATGAAAGGTAGTTTTTACTTTTGTTGCTGTTGGTTTTGGTCTCAAAAAATCATTGCCAAGATCAATGTTGGAATCATTTCACGCTGTATACGTGTATCAAATCATTATATTGTAAACCTAAATGTAATACAATATTATACATCAATTATATCTCAACTTTTAAAAAAGCCAAACAAAGAAAAAAATGAAAGCAAGGAGAGGCAGCGGAGCTACTTTGGCTTCACTACTCTTTTTGAGAAATTTTGTTAGAAAGGGGAACAGCGTAATGAAGCTGTATATGGGAAGGTTAAGGGTTCAAGGGAGAGAGATTAGAGGTAGAAGACTTTGGGAAGAATGACAGTGTCATTCCCCGCCCTCTTTTTTATTAAATAGGAAGAAGCTCTGATATTTACAGTCCCTATAACCGTGAGAAAATTGTCTTTGAAAGAGATAGAGCTTTTTACATTCTCTGTGGTGTTAAAAATCCTGTTATAAAGTGTCAGATTTCAGTGCCTTTACAGTATGCTTTCTGCTTTTAACTTCTCAGATTGTGTCTTTGAACTGATATAAAGCTGAACTTCCCTGTGTGAGATTTTCTATAAACCTAGAAGTAATTTCAGAGTAAAATTTCTAGAGAAGACTTCTGTGTCAGAAGTTATTGTACTCTAATTGTTTTAGAAAATCTAGAGTTAAAGGAATCAAGCATTTTCCCAATAAAAAGTGAGAAGACAATGGATGTTAAAAAAATTTTTAAGTACTTAAATATTTGAAGAAAATTAGCTGATAGATGCTACTTGATATTTGTGTTGATACGTAGGGTTTATTTTAGTTAAAATTAATTGTCCACATAAATACATATATGCTTACTTTACATTTTCAGTGCATGTGGAGAGTATCTTAGAGAAGGGGACTTCTTCAGAGTCCTGTGATACTGGTATTTCCACCTGTGTTTGTATAGACTGTTCTAATACTAATTACTTTTTATTAGTTTTTTTGTTCTTGCTTTAATTTCCTGCTAATTGCAATGAGAGCACACAAATGAATTATACCTATAAACTATCATAATGTATTCTTAAAACACAAGTTCTTAGTTGTATTACTTTATTTTGTTTGTAAGTAGTGGTAAACTACTTTTGTAAATGAGAGCAGAATAGTGGTGAGCTCTTCTAATTGAGATTTAGCACATGTGGATAGACTACTTCTGCATAGATCATCATGGATGATTCATCAGATTTTAATAAGAAGGCCAATTATTTGTGTATGTTTTGAAAACTGATGCTTCAGTATTTTATTCATTTTTGATCAGCTAGAACATTTTGTTTAGTGCAGTCTCAGAAGATAGAGTCCTATGCTTCCTTATTGGCACCAGTTCTCTTACAACATCCCCACATTGTTTGAATATGTGGGCCTGCCAATTTAGAACTGTTTATTTGAAAAGTTATTTTCTTGCTACTGGCAAAATTGATTCTTGATGAGTTTTTTTTTTTTTTTTTTTTTTTTTTTTTTTTTTTTTTTTTTTTTTTTTTTTTTTTTTTTTTTTTTTTTTTTTTTTTTTTTTTTTTTTTTTGGTTGTTGTTGTTGTTTTTTAAATTTTCTTTTATCCAAAGTTTTGAGTGGTAGCCAGGTAAGAATACATTATGTGGCTGATTTTCCTTTTGGTATATGTAACTCTTATCAGTTCCTATTGATTTGATTCTTCTTCAGATATCTGTATTTCTATTTCTATGGCCATTGTACTCTGCTTTTGTACCCTTCCATGAAATTCAACCAGTTTTAGCTATACCTTATAGTTTTTCTTCTTGATATTCCTTTGGCTAAAGGTAGAAGGACCTATTTATAGTTCTCTGAGTTTTAATGAGAAAATTTAGCCTGCTCTCATTCTCTCTTCTTTTCTCCATCTCTCTCTCTATCCCTCCCACTTCTTTTCTCTCAATTTCTCTGTCTCCTTTCTTCTTTTCTCCCTATCACATTTCTCTATTGTAACTACAAAGCCACAGCTTAAGAGTCAAATCAGAACTGAGAACCCATAAAGAAACTTCAAAGATAAGGTTTACTGAACAGATTATAGTGATAAGACATCTTACCACCATCGGGACACACAAAAGAAATTTCCTGACTAGTGAATGCTGGAAGAGATGAACTTATATATACCAACAGGAAAATCAGCCATATAATGTATTCTTACATGGCTGCCACTCAAAACTTTGGATAAAAGAAAATTAAACAAACAAACAAACAAACCAAGAAAAACAAAAACTCATCAAGAATCAATTTTGCCAATAGCGTGCCAAGTTCATCTCTTCCAGCATTGATACTTAGGAAATTTCCTTTGTGTGTCCCGATGGTGGAAAAATGTCTTATCATTGTAATCTGTTCAGTAAACCTTATCTTTGAAGTTTCTTTATGGGTTCTCAGTTCTGACTTGACTCTGTAGCTGTGGCTTTGTAGTTACAATAGAGAAATGTGATAGTGAGAAAAGAAGAAAGGAGACAGATATTGAGAGAAATAAAGGGAGGGGGACAGAGAGAGAGAGAGAGAGAGAAAGAGAGAGAGGGAGAGGGAGAGGGAAAGGGAGAGAGGGAGGGAGGGAGAAAGGAAGAGAGAATGAGAGCAGGCTAAATTTTTTCATTAAAACTCAGAGAATTATAAATAGGTCCTTCTACCTTTAACCAAAGGAATATCAAGAAGGAAGACTATAAGGTATAGCTGTTAAAAAAGTGGTTGAATTACACGGAATGGTGCAAAAGCAAAGCACAGTGGCCATAGAAATAGAAACATAGTTATCTGAAGAAAAATCAAATCAATAGGAACTGATAGACTTAAGGAATGACTGAGAGAATGAGTCTAACAGCTCACGGCTGACACAGAGGGAAGTTCTCAGGCTGATGTGAAGGCAGAGAACCAAGATCATTAACAGACTCATGCTGAAGTATGAGCCCCAGGATAAAGGGGTGTGTGTGGTACCTTATGCCTAAATATACACTATGCCACCCCTAAATATACAAGGGTTGTCCAGAAAAAAATCCAGCCATAAATTGCCTCTGTTTTTCATATTACGTGGCTGGGTACTTTCCATACAGCCCTTCCGCATTATGCTTACCATTGGGTTGTAAAAAGCCTTTGATTTTACTGAACACAGGCCTAGGCAGTTTATACATCATTTAGCCTCACAACAACCCTCGAAAATATAAAACTATTATTATCATTAGTCCCATAAGTTAGATATCTTGGTGAAGGCTTTCAGGGGTGGCGAACCTTTTGGCGATTGAGTGCTAAAGTTTATGAAATAAGAGTATACTCGCTCGACTCGCATGCCAACCCATCGAGTGAGATAGAGGTATCGATTATTTTTATGTCTATAAGAGGCATAGGATGTTTTTATAACAAAAAACAATAATTTTTTAAATGGTATTCACAGCTCCACGTGCTGAAATAATTGCTCCGCGTGCCACTTCGGGCACGCATGCCACAGGATCTCCACCCCCTTAGATTGAGAACTCAGGTTTGCCCCGTTCTTGAACTCACGCTCTTCCTCCACCTCCCTGTTCTTCATCTGAACTTGTGTGGAAGTTACTGCTCTATTGTACCTGTTTATATGGTTTTATTCATGATGTTGTTTTTTTCTTCCTATTAAACCTGTTTCATCCCTTAGAGCTCTGAGTGAAAGAACCTTAGCAGATGTGAGAGAAAAGATCTGCACCAAAGTGTATCTGAGTCAGCTTGTGGTTCTTGAAGTTAGGTGACCCGGCCAGTGATGTAGTTAGTACAGGCCCATAGAGGAAATTGGTTGTGATGTGGTCAATCATAGGCTGACCAGAAGTACAATTTTAAAAAGGACAGAAAACATTGGTACTGCCCTGCTTCAAATGGTAAGTCTGGTCAGCCTACTGACACCTTGAATTTAGCCCAGTGAGACGAGGCTGATCATACGTACTGTTTGAAAGAGGACTGTACTGTTGTTTTCTGTCCAGTTTAAATGGTTCATCTGGTCAGCCTAGTAACTGGTAAGTATGAACTGAAATGTTTTTTTTTTTATATATGAACCTATTCATCCTTGAATAACTATGAGAAACATAGACTGTTGAAGGGACCTGGTGCTTCAGGGGAGGATTGATAAAAGTTAATCAAATTGGATTTAGGATTGTGATGAGTAAATCCTCATCTCTTCCCTAAATTAGAATCAGTATTGAGTAGAAGAGTGAGCGGTAATGATGACCTACAGTCCCTCATGACTAGCTGTTGGAATAATTCCCAAAGCTTAATTTCCCTTAAGGAATATGGCAGAAGAGTTTGGTTGTCTGCATCCAGGGTAACCAGGAAAAAACACATCTTTGAACCATATGGGCAGGCAGTGTACTTGGAGTTCCTGGAGTCCATCCAAATAATCTTCTACCAGAGGGGAGAATAGAACCATTGTTGCTATCACAGAAATTGTTCAACTCTTCTAGGCTGTATTCCTATGATATTACAAAGGCTCTTTGTTAAATTATCAAATGACATCCAGATATAGAAAACAATCCTTGTGTTAAGGGTAATCGTTATTACTCTTTGAATATATAACCCCTGCCCCAACATTCTTACCTACTGAATTTTTTGTGATTCTAGTGTTCAGAATTTGATTACCTAAAGTGAAAATTGGCCCTTTTGTTTGATCCATCATTCTGAGGCCTCCCTCATTCTGAACTTTCAAAGTAGTTTCTTTTACTTCTATGACAATTATTTCTTGCATTATATTTATTTGTGTAAGTATCTGTCAGAGTGTCAGTTGTACCCCCTATAGTACTTATTACAAAGGTTAATAAATGGTTGGCAACAGAATACAACATAAAAAAATCCTTTAGTAATGAAAATGTAGGTTACTTCATAATGTCTTCTTAACACTTTCTTTACATATTCCATAATCCCTAGTGTACTTCTGTGGCTTTTCCCAACATCCCCTTGCTATTACTTCTTTAATTTTTAATAACTCTCTTTCCTTCATGACCACAAACCTTTAAAGCTCAGGATTGGTGTAACTAACTGATTTCCCTTTCATAATTCCTATGATGTTTCTTAGCTGCTTATGGACGGTGATACTTACCAATACTTTAAAGATTTATTTTTATTGTTTTTGACAGAAAGAGTGAGTGACAGAGAGAAAGGGGAGGACCCAGAGCAGTCTCCATAGTTGCATGTCATTGTTTTTCTACATAGTTTCATTCTACAGGTGGGCGTGGGGCTGCACAGGGCAGGAACTGGGCCGGGGTCTCGCCCCGGTGAGAACTGAACTGGAGGATCACCCCAGTTCAGCATATGGGTCTGTATGAGCCAGGGCCGTGATTTGATCCTCTGACCCTGGGGTTGCAAGGTGAGTACTCAACCTGCTGAGCCATCCTGGCATCCCCTAGGAAAACTTTATAAATGGAATCTGCGAGGCTAAGTGAGTTTATTTCCCTTAAGTTACTGTGCCTAGAATTTGAATACTTGTTCCCATAGGAACTTAGATGCCTGGTTCAATTAATTGGTTCAAGTATTCAGGCTTTCTACAGGTGCAGATAACTGATTAATAGGTAATACTCCCTAGACTTCAGTGGATGCTATTGGGGGAGGGACCAATAAACTATCTTCTCTTAACCACTCAAGAAAAATATTCCACAAGGAGTGGCAGAAAGGATTCAGCTAATATTGAGTGATGCTGTTGTCACTCTTTTTTTGGATACAAAGGAATATAGGAGTAAGTTAAAACCTTTCAGAATCTTTAAATTCCTGTTACATATGCATTTTTGCAGTGAACTGCATTCTCTGTTACCCCAGTGTGATTGGACTGGTGATATGATCATCTCCTGATTCTTCCTTAGACAAATGATTACTTTGGTTTGCTTTCTGTTCTTTGAGGGTGATTTTAGAATGATTTAAATTATACCAGTATTAGTTTGAAAAGGCAAACACTAACACATTGGTCACAAGAAAGTTAAATACAGTGATACCTTGGAATCCAAATGCCCCAGAATTCAAACAACTTGGAATCTGAACAAAAAAAGTCAAGCAAATTTTGCCTGGGAATCCGAACACTGCTTTGGAATTTGAATGCCAACACATTGTTCATGTGGGACGTATCAACTATACGGCCCATAGTTTTATCCACACACCCACTCATCTTGGAATGTGAATGTTTTTGAACTTGAACAGGGTTCTGGGATGGATTAAGTTCAAATTCCAAGACATCACTGTAAATTACTTAGCACATACTTTAATTTCAGTTGTGAGTTGGTTATCTTTTTATTATTTTGAGTGTTTATTGTGGCATGTACAGCATTTGCTTTTCATTCTTTCTCATGGTCCTGCTTCCTATTTTATTTTATTTCTAAGGTGTATAGAGTAAGACAAATGTAACAAATTATTTCATGAATAATTTTTATTTTAATATTTTAAAGTACATACTAGATCAGTGGCAGAGAATTTCTAAATATAAAATATCAAATGTGATTTAAAATTATTTCTCATGTGTCCTTTTGGGATTTTTCTGATTTTCTAACTAAGTGAAACGTTAGAATGCTGGGATAAAGTTCATAAAAACAATGAAGATGACTTATAACCCTGAACTACATTTTCTCCCCTTTTCATAGTTAACTCAAAAACTTAGGTGAGTTAAAAAAAAGAAAAAGCAAGCCATAGCTTCTTCAAAAGCTTTTGATGGTGATGGATTTGTCAGCTCTCTCCTTATTGGCACCCTGACATCTCTGGAAGAGAGAAAAATCCTCTCATCTTTTCTCAGTGCCTTTTGCTTTTCGTTTTGCTGCTACCTGAGGATTTTGTGTTTGCCACTGAAGTCTTAGAATTTAATTCACATTTCTCCGATCATATCACATTTCTCAGATGCACATTTGGAACTCTTTGATCCCATTCTCTTGTGAATGTGGTCATAATAAAACCACTTTTACTTCTGGGTCTTCTGCTTCTTCAATTCACACACCTGGGCATGGCATCACATTAAAAATCCAGTTGTGTTTTTGCTGGGGTGTGAATAGGGACAACTGTACTGGGCCACATAAATGTCCAGGCATTTTGTATATTACTTAAATAAATAATGAATATATAAATGTGTGTGTATATATATGTAGAAACTATATAATATGTGTTTTAATGCAAATACAAGTCTTTTTTTTGTTGTTGTTAAATTTATCGGGGTGACATTAATTGATATCAATTACATTGTTTCCAGGTGTACAATTCTACATTACATTGTCTATACATTGTATTATGTGCTCAACACCCAGAATCAACTCACTTTCCATCACCGTATGTTTGATTCCCCCTCCCTACTCCCCCCACCCATCTCCCCCCACCACCACCTCCCTTACCCTCAGGTAACCACTAAACTATTGACTGTGTCCATGAGTCTTTGTTTCTTTGTTCCTTTAAGTTTTATATTCCACCTATAAGTGAGGTCACATGTTTCTTGATTCTCTCAGTCTAACTTATTTCATTTAATAAGATGTTTTCAAGGTCCATCCATGTTGTCACAAATGGCTGTATTTCATCTTTTCTATTGCTGAGTAGTATTCCATTGTATAAATGTACCACAACTTCTTTATCCAGTCATCCATCAGAGGACACTTTGGTAGATGCCATGACCTGGCCACCATGAACAGTGCTACAGTGAACATTGGGGTACATATATCTTTGCGGATTAAGGTTTTCAGGTTTTTTGGGTAGATCCCCAGGAGAAGGACTGTTGGGTCATATGGCAATTCCATTCCTAGTTTTTTGAGGAATCTCCACACTGCCTTCCACAGTGGTTGGCAAATACAAGTCTTATGTATTAGGATTAGAAATTTGACTGAGGAGAAGCAAAGATTGAGTTTGCAGACAAGTTGTCACCTGGGGTCATGGAGAGCACACAACCAAGAAACACAACATATAGGGAGGAGAAAAATTGTTCTCTAAACCGTGGGTTAGAAGCGTCAGATTTCAGAATTTTGAAATACAGGCAAAAATAAGGCCTGTCTTTTTATTATTGTAATTTTCATCTACCTGTTTCTGTTATTACATTCATGACTCTCAACCTTCCATGCTGATTTTTAACAAACATAATCTAAGGTTCCTCTGTTGTAACTTTGTCTTCATACTTTTAATTTCCAAGTTTAGATGAAGTTCCTAATTGAGCTTATTCCTTGGACATATATTTTACAGTTCACAGTGACCAGCACAAGATTTATCACTAGTCAAAACATGTAGACTAGGGGAAGCCGGGA
>PVKE010042690.1:0-13650 GCA_004027555.1 Craseonycteris thonglongyai
CCATTCCAGGTGATCCTTCTCCTCGGTGAAGCCGGCACCCGCCAATGTGGCTGTGGCCTCTGACAGGAAGCCCACAAAATAGTTGCTGAAGTGGAAGGAGACAGCACTCTCATAGGCACGCAGCCACCTGGGGAGAAAGGAGCAGGTGGGGCAGGCATCATGCCCAGGGGCCGGCAATACACCCCACCATGTGTCAGCATCCCTGGCCCCACTCTGTAGACTCACCTTACCATGGTGCCCCTAAGGCCCCCGGGGGTCAGGAAGGCAGCAGAGAAGAAAGGAAAGAAAGTCAGAGAGGCCCAGGAGGCTAGCCTGAGTTCATAGACAAGACAGAAACATGGTGGCAAAAGGTGCAGTCTGATAGTCACACACATATACTGTCAGTTAGTTTCATGGGGCTCAAATGGATGTGTGAGTTGCTCAATGATATGACACGATCCCACAGTCTTGCGTGGCCGGACATCCAGACCCAGCCACTGTCAGAGGCTAATTTCATAGCCCTCTACCCTGACACAGCTACGTGGCCAGACATAAATACTGTCAGACTCCCAGCCTCACAGCTCTTTAACCTGACTCCGTGACCAGAAGACACACAAAAGCCCTTTAGTTAGGGACAGAGAACATCAAGAACCCTGATATATACATGTCTACAAGTCAACAGTCAAGGTAGTCATCCTGTCAATCATGTAATAGACACAGTGAAAAAACAGGCAGAGTCCCACATAGGAAAAAGCACTGGTTCTGGAATCAGTCCTGTGATTAATGCCGAGCTGCTTAGCTGGGTAACGATGGGCAAGTCACTCCACCTCCCAGAACCGCATTCAGCATCAGACACAGTCAGTGGCCAGTGAGTTGGGGCGGGGGTTACCCAGTCCAACAGCCAGATGAAATCCCAGTCACATTAGAGGCCAATGGTCGGTCCTTTAGAAGGCAGAGGCACATCGTCAGTCACGACCTCTCAGGTAGACCACACTATATAGCCAGAGAAGGCAAACCCATGGGCATAATCCATCACAGACAGGCATACCACACACTACAGTCAGACCCATTCCCAGCCAGAGTTACAGACAAGCCAGACTTACCTTACCCAATGACAGCCACATACCCCATTGTTGACAATGGCACAGCCAGACAGTCAGAACTCCAGTCCCACACAGGGAGTCAGTGGCTGATAGGCAAACAAGCCATACACACCCCTAGTCAGAGTCACAGATAGGTCAGCATCACCAAGCAACACATACTTGTCGCATCCCATTGTAGTCATGTAACTTGCTTCTAATGGTGAAACAGCAAAACAGATGGACAGCATGTGTGTCAAAGTGTCAGTCATACAGGGACTGATAGAGCCAATCTTGGCCAAACAACAGCCACAGACAGACACTCAGTCTCTGTCCAGTCACAGGCTAGATGGTCAGATGGTCTCAGACTTAACAGAACCAATCGGTCACAGACTGTGCACCCACACCCCAGTTCGCCCACTTGCCCTTAGTGCCTGCCCCCATTTACCTGGCTTTGCGTTTCTTGCTGTAGTAACAGAAGACAGACAGAAGCATTAAGAGACAGGCTCAGAGCTGGGGAGACCCCAGGTCCCTACCCAACCCCCTCACTGCTGGGCAGAGGTCTGGAAGGTTGTGCTCACTTGCGAAGGAGGCGGTCACCGTCTAGAGGAATGAAGTACGGGAAGAGGTAAGGGCCCACACAGGTGGATAGCACAAGGCACAGCAGGGCCAGCGTCAGGCTTCGGACCACCTTCTGCAGCCACCAGCGGCTCTGTGGGGATCAAGGCTCTATGAACACTGCCCTGTGGTGGCTCCCATAGCCCCTGCCCACCTGTCCACCCAAGACCTCACCAGTGGGCGGCCTTGGACAGCCTGTAGGTAGCTGTGGAAGGGTATCCAGGGCCCAAAGACGATGGTGCCCACGAAGTAGAGGTAGCCCATGAACTCCACAGGTGAGGGCACAGCACCCAGCTCGCCCCGGTCCAGGTCGAAGCCCAGAGACACCGCCTTCATGGCCACGATCATCTGGGCCCCTATGTGTGGTGCCCATGGTCAAGTAGATGGGCAGAGGACAGGTCAGCGTGTGGGGATGCAGAGCACCAAGGAAGGGGTGGTAGGGAAAGAGAAGTACAAGGATGGACAGGTGGGCCCAGGACTGGCAGATGCCCTTATTCAAAAGTCAGGCATGTGCATGAGATGGGAAAGAGACAGGGGAGTGGAGGAAGGCACGGTAGAGGGAGACGAGATGTAAAGGGAATCTGAGGTCGGCCCGTCCAGTGGGGTGGGCAGATGAGAACAGTGGGGAAGGAAAGCAGGGTTGGGGTAGTTAGGAGATGTGCAGTGGGGCAGGAGGGCTGAGGCAGGTCAGAGGGCCAGGACTGCCTACCTCGCATCTTGTGCCATGTCACGGTGTCTACCATGTGCATCTCACTGAGGAAAAAAGGTGGCGGTCGTGGCCCCGTGACTCCCATGGCCTCAGAGACCACAAAGTGGGGAAACCAAGGTTCAGAGAGGGTTGTGTTTTCCCCCGGTCCTTCACAACCTCATGGAGGAATACTTCTCCGGGACTCCCTCCTCCAGGGGGAGCCCAAGCCCAGCCTGTGCTATATAGCCTTTAGGAAGAAGAAGCTTCTCACATTCTGTCTTCCAGGAATAGCTCACAGCCTAACCGTCGTGGACAACCTCACGAGGAGCAGCCCGGGGGCCCACCCGCCCTTCTGCTGACAGTGTAGGGACGAGGGCTCACAGCCATACCCCATAAGCAGGTAGATGAGGATGGTGACGGAGAGGAAGACGCCTCGATGGGAGGAATGTCGGCAGAGGAACAGCACGAGGTAGCACAGGAGGCTGAGCAGCACAACCCAAACCATGTGCAGTTGGAAGAAGTGGTAGAGGCTGAAGAACCCACCTGCCACGGTGCTTGCATGCTTCAGGTAGGATGGCAACCCTTCAGGTGAGAGAAAGAGAGAACAAGAGAGAAGTTGGGTGGACGGGGGGGCAATCTGGGTAGAGGGCATAGCTTGGGCAAAAACCCAGAGGTTGGAATGTGGTGGGATAGGAGGGGGCTCAACGCAGGTTTTGGGGAGCTGGAGAGGTGGCAGAGCCTACATTTAAAGAAAAGAAACATCTATAAAGGACATTTGGGTAACTCTGGAGGAAATTAGAGTATCAACTATATTGAATATTATTGCATCCAGATTCAGTTTCTTGAGGGGCGATGATTGAGGCTGTGGTTATTGGGCGGAGATGTTCTTAGGAGGCACACAATGAAGTATTTGGAATGAAATGTCAGCAGGTTATTCACATGATTCAGGAAGGTGATACATGATAAATAGGTGATAGATAGATGATAGATAGATAGATAGATAGATAGATAGATAGATAGATAGATAGATAGATAGATAGTGAAGGCTAATGTAGGAAGATGTTAATAGTTAGAAAATCTGGCAATGCATATATGGGTGTTCATTGTGCTATTCTTTCCACTTAACTTTTTGGTAACTGAAATATTTCAAAATGATAAACCAGGGGGAAAAATCAATTTAAAATAAAAGAAAAAGGAAGTGTAGAACCTTTGAATCTCAGATTTCCCAAATTCTCACCATTCTATAGGGACCTTGGGAACTTGGAATCTTATTTGGATATAGGCTATACATGATTACGGAAACATTCCAGAATCTTAGAATCCAAAATCTTATCATGCCCTGATCTTACAAATCCGGACTACCAGCATTTTGGAAGCCTATTAACATGAGCATTTCAACTTGTCGGAATTCGCAAACCCTTTAATGTGGTACTTTGGGATTCCATAACCTTTTGACACCAGCATTCCAGAATATTATACTCGTAACTTTGGGATATAGAGATTTCAAGATCCTGAGATCAAAGAACCTCAGCTTTCCAGAATCCCAGAACTCAGGAGTAGTGAAAGGCATGGCTTGGTATGTGGCTTAGCATGGTGTGGCATGGTGTGGCTGGGCATAGCAGGACATGGTGTGGTGGAATGGTGCTTGGCCTGGTGGGACGTGATGGGCTGAACGTGTTGGTGCCTGACTTGGCATGACAAGATGGAAGACATGGCAGAATACAGTGTGGCTTGGTATGGGTGAACGTGGCAGGTATGATATGGCCGGGCATGGTGGCACATAAGGTGGCAAGCACTTACCGAGCCTCCACAGGAGGCGGCAGGCAAGGCAGATGGCAAGGAGCAGCCAGATCTGGTCAAGGCCCTGCTGGGCAGTAGGCAGGAGACATCCCTGCAGTAGCTGCTGGAAAAATTCCTGGCGGCTGAAGGTGGCCATTGCAACCCCCCACAGATGGATGGACAGATGGATAGACCTGCCAAAGTGGGGACACGAAGACGGGATGTCCATGGGGCAGACCATACTCAAGGGAGGAATTTGAGCACTCAGATTGCAGTGTGGGGCTGGCCAATCCATGTAGAGATATGGTACTGGGGGGCTGGGGGAGGGTGTGAGTGTCAGGTACATCAGACTGAGCCGCCAACTGTGTGTGTGGGTGTCTTGGGTGCCCATGACCTGTGCTGAATGAAGGACCTGTGTCTCTTGTATGCTGTGACAAGTCTAGGTCTGATGGTGATCCAATGGTGTACGTCCTAGCCCCATATATGAAATGGAGGGGGGCTCTCTGGTTTCCAAGGTAGAGTCACTGTGTGGATGGCAGAAAGAAAGATCCTGTGACACTTGGGGGCCATGCGCATCTCTCCTTGTACGGATGTGGGGGGTGTCCTGTATCCTCCGCGTGCCCCATCTCACCCCTACCCGGCCTCTCTCGCCCACGAACGAAGTCCTGCCTGTCTCCGGGGCTTCAGGGAGGTGGCGATGGTGGTAGGGGGCAGAGCAGGAGGGGCAGTCTGAAAGGTGATGGAGAGGGGACCCTAGGACACGCCGTGCAGACCTGTGTGGTGAGGCCGGCTCAGGATGGGAGCGGAGGAGCCTCACGCACCCTCCTGCTACCTACCTGGCAGGAAGGAAGCCGCGGTCCCGGGTGCTGGGGACGCACCGCCGCCGCCACCGTCGCCGCCTCCTCCGGGCAGCCTCCCCCGCAGGCCGCAAGGCCGGGACCAGCTGCGGCACCCAGGGAAGAGCGGCGAGCGGTCCCTTTAAATCCCGGGGAGGCCCTGCCGGCCAGCTCAGCCAATTAGAGGGCAAAAGCGGGACGGGGCGGGGCCGGCAGAGGAGGAGGGGAGCAGGAGGATCGAGGGAAGGAGGAGCGGGAGATTGGGAAGAGTGGGGTGCTGGGGGACGTTTGTACGCAGCACGTTTGCGCCCGCACCTCTCTGGTCCTGGGTGTTGCAGCTCCTGAACGCTCACGTCTGGAGGTCTTCTGGTCATTCAAGAACAAACTTCCAACTCGTCAGATTCCTAACCCTTGGAAGCTGAAATGGGAAAGACTGGGTGGTAGGGAAGAGGGAAAGCACAGTTCTTCTAACTGCTCACCCTCTCATGTACTCGCGACACTGTTGTGCCCCCATTTCAAAGATGGGAAAATAAACCGAAGTCTCCTTCCCCAGCCTTTGAGGGAACTAAAGGAATTTCCAACCCTTTTCACCCCCATGGGACAGAAACCTTTCTCTAAGTATTGACTTTGTCTCCAAGGAGCACCAATTAGGCGCCTGTGCTTCCCCTAGGGACTTCTTGTGAGCACTTGGCTTGTTGTTGAAAACTGACTCACCCTGCATTGAGAGTGACCCCAGCAACTAGTGAGTGTTCCCTGAGAACCAGGAGGCTAGTACAGAACACCAATCAATAGGGAGCATTTATGAAGCTCTTCCAGCATTCCCATCAATGGTTGGGGCTCTATCTGCCCCAACACTGAGGATTTATACTACACTTGCTGTTTGCCTTCCCTACCATTCAGTGTCTGGACACTCCACTCTGTCTCTAGGCTGATGAAGGGCCCATTTTTCCAAAGGAGCATTTATTGCACACATACTGCCTGCTTAGCTATGATATAGAAGGGAGAAGGAAGCCTGGGTCAAGCTGGACCCCCACCGTGACCTGAGGCTCTAAGGGAAACAGGTTCTGATCAGATTAGTGCCTATCTGCATGGAGCTTGGCAAGCCATGCCCATTCACCCGCTTCAGTGTCCCTTTCTGTTAAACAAAAGAGTGGGATTAGTAGTTGTTAGCTTGGAAATACCAATGGCAATTGAAGAGAAATGTGTAAGTCTCCTCTCAAAAACTGTTAACATGAAGTTAAATGGAATTTTAACTCAAATTAATATTTATGTATTATAAATGAAAAATATTGAACCCAGTAAGAATACATATATGTATGTATATATATATGTGTGTGTTTGTATATGTGTATATGTGTGTGTGTGTATTTCTATGTGCCTATCTATCTATCTATCTAATTATCTAATTATCCATCCATCCTGTCTGGAAGGTATCCAGTCATGTAACCATTCTCATTATATTGACAATGGCTGGATTTTGTTCTGGAGAGCCCTTGTATACTGAATAAAGTACATAGGTCAGATGCATGAGTTGTAATTCCTTGACAGCAGAATATAAGCCATACATTTTATGAATTAGACTTCGTTCTCATCTTTTCCCTCAGTTTTCAAACATACTCAAGTAGAGTCAACAATGACCCACAGCACGTACCAGAAATAGTTCCCTTAGGTGCAAGATCTGGCATTTAAAACAGAAAGATGCTCACAATGTGCCACATTGAGCTTCACAGACTTCATTGTTTCCATCTAGTCTTTTGATGTGTGTGATAAGGAACTGGTATCTAGATTCTAGGACATATAAAGGACATGTACAAATCAATAATAAAAGGACCATACACTAGAAAATGGACAGTGGACATGAATAGGTAATTAACAGCAGAAGATACCTGAAATGGCCAGTATATATAACCTGTGAAAAGATAATATAATTTCTTTAGTTATCAGAGGAAATGCAAAATTAAAACAACAAATATATGTATATATATATATTAGGTGTGGTGTTTCATATTTTACCACTAAAGCTTAGTAGAGAGTGGGTACTCAATAAATATGTTAAATTTTATAACCTTTGTGATCGTTATGTGTTATGGTTTCTGGGGCATTTTAAATGGGTTCCCCATAATTAAAGAGAGGCAAATTCAAGCAATCATCACATTTTTCACTTATTAGATTGTCAAAAAATGCCAAGCCTCATAATAACATCCTATATCTATCTGTCTATCTATCTACCTATCCATCCATCTATCCTAAACTATTTGATAATAATTTCAGACATGATGTCCTTTCAACTAGAAGGGTCTCCAAACTTTTCAGCCCGCGGGCCACATTAACTATCAAACAGCAGTTTGGGGGCCGACTACACACTCGAGGTCCAAATAAAAAAGAATCAAAGCCTAGATGTTGTTTTTAATTATTTATTTAATATTATTTTATTCAGATAAAAAGGTCTCCACGGGCTGGATGAGAGGGCCTCGTGGGAGTTTGGAGACCCCTGATGATAGTTAAGTATGAATTTCCCAAGAAAAGGAACATTTCCTTCCCTTCCAATCAGCAGTGTATGAGGATTTCAATATCTTTGCATTCTCACCAACACTTGCTATCTGACTATTTGACTTTTTCATGCTAGCCATCCTAGAGGGTGTGCCAATAATGTCTCTCTATAGCAAAAGGAAATCCTGGGTCACAAGATGAATTCTGTTATTAGGTCTTTTCAGTGTCTCTCAATCTGAACAGTGTCTCAGTCTTCCCTTAACTGTCATGATCTTCATGTTTTCAAAGAGCCCCGGGCTAGTTATTTGGAAGAATGTCCTTCAATTTGGGCTTATCTGATATTTCCTCAGGGCTAAATTTGGATTCTGCAATCTTGGCTGGAATTATACAGAAGTGGCCTATGTTCTTCTTAGTATATCCAGAGGCACAAGGTATTGGTTAGTTCCCAAATTGTTATTATCTTTAATCATTTGATTAAGGTGGTGTCTTACAGGTTTTTCCACTCTAAATGTACTTTTTTTGTAATTAATAAATATCTTGTAGGGACATACTTTGAGACTGTATAACTCCCTTATTTTTCTTCAGACTTCCACTCACTGGTTCAGCATCTATTAGTGATTCTTGCCTGAAGCAATTACTACTATGTTGAAGGCTAAATGATGATTTTCTTTTACATATATACTTGAGATTTTACTGTAAGGAACAGCTTTCCCAGGGATGCCAGAATAGCTCAACAGGTTGAGCACTTTTCTTTCAACCATGAGATCTGGGGATCAAGTCCAGGCCCCAGCCCATGCAAACCCACATGCTGAACTGCTGCACAGCTAATAACAGCTATTCCCATGTGGGAGGCTCCCAGTTCGGTTCTGCTCTGTGCGGCGCCACAACAATCTGTGTGGAATGAGAAATTATGTCAAAACCAATGTACAACTGTGGAGACTGCTGTGGGCCCTCCCCCTTCTCTCTGTCTGTCTCTCTTACCTTCTCTCAAAACAATAAAATAAATCTTTAAGAAAAAAAAGAGCTTTCCCCTCTTCCCCACGTATTTATTTATTTATTTATTTGTTTATACAGTATGAGACTCATAGATTCTTCTTTTACTTCATGGGTTAAAATCAGTTACTATTTTATTAATTTATAAAAGTAGTTTAATTGAGATATAACGTACATACCATAAAATTTACCTGTACAAAGCAATGGTAGTATATTTGTAGACTTTCAGTCACCTCAGAAATGGGCCTTTCACCAGCATTGTGGACACACTCAATGGTTTGGTGTTTACCTGGAGAGGAGGGAGGAGGGGGGAGGGGGGATGGAGAGTTGTGTGGGGAGGGGGGAGTGGGCACCAGATATATTGGGTTGGAGGGGTACCTGATTCTGGGAGCTGGGCACATAATGCGATGCATGGGTGATGTGATGTGGAGTTGTCCATTGGGAAACTGTCTGATTGTTACCAACCAATGTCACCCCATTAAATTTAACAATAAAATATAATAATATTAAAAAAAAAGAAAAAAAAGAAATGGGTCTTTGTGCCCATTAGCAGTCACTCCTCATTTACCCCTCACAGCCTTAGGCAATAACTAATCTCTTTCCATCTCTTTCGACTTGCTTATTCTGGACATTTTTATATAAATGAAATTATATAATATGTTATTTTTTGTGTCTTGTTTTTTTCAGTGACTGTAATGTTTTCTAAATTGTGTTAAAATGCACATAACATAAAATTTACCATCTTAAACATTTTTAAGTGTACAGTCAGTTTAGTGGCATGTGACCAATACCATCATCCATCTCCAGAACTTTTTTCATCTTCTCAAACTCCATGCCTATTAAACACCCAACTCCCCATTTCCCCCACCTCCAGCCCCAGACACTCACCATTCTACTTTCTCTTTCTATGAATTTGACTACTCTAAGTACCTCATATGGAGGCTTGGCAATTAAGTTCACAAACTCATCCTAGAAAAAGTGCTATATACCTCATTGCTGACTATCACCATGCTCACCTTTGCAATACTCCCCTTGGGAAGCTGTGCACTGATGCCAGTGCCTAGTCCACCCTTCAAAGCAATTTTGGAACTTTTTTTCTGGAATGACCACTATACCCATGGTCATATTACTCTTAATGTCCTGAATTTCATCAAAATGTCTTCCTTTCCATATTCCCTTCATCTTCTGGTAAAGAAAAAAGTCATTGGGGGCCAGATCAGGTGAGCAGGAAGGGTGTTCCAATACAGTTATTTGTTTACTGGCTAAACACTCCCTCACAGACAGTGCTGTGTGAGCTGGTGCATTGTTGTGATGCAAGAGCCATGAGTTGTTGGCAAAAAGTTCCGGTCGTTTTCATCTTTTTCACTTAGCCTTTTCAGCACTGTTCCAAATAGTAAACTGGGTTGACTGCTCAGTTAGTACAAATTCATAATGAACAATCCCTCTGATATCAAAAAAAGGTTAGCAACATTGTTTTGACTCCTGATTTTGACTGACAGAACATTTTCAGTCATGCAGAATTGTCTGACTTCCATAGTGCACTTTGATGCTTTGTTTCAGTGTCATATCGGTACACCCATGTTTCATCAGCAGTGATAACATGGCTCAAAACATCATCTTGCCTCTCCAACAGGTCTTGGCAAACTCAAGCTCCGACATTCTCATGATGGCACACAAAGACCCAACAATAATGAATGCTACTCAGCAAGACACTACCACACATCGACATAACACAGCTGCAAGACACTGATATATTTGTGCTGTGAAACCTTACTGATTGTTTGTACAGTGCTGCTAAAGTAAGCACATTGTGGCAAGTTTGAGAACTTAATTGTCAGACCTTGTATAGACGGAATAATACACTATTTTCTCCTTTGTAACTGGCTTATTTCACTTAGCATAATGCCTTCAAAGTTTATCTGTGTTATAGCATATGTCAGAATTACCTTCCTTTGTAAGATAATAATATTTCATTGTATGTATATGCCGTATTTTGTTTATTGATTCATCCAACAATGGATACTTTGGTTTCTTCCACCTTTTGGTTATTGTGAATGACGCTGCTAAGAACATGGGTGTACAAATCTCTTGTTGAGTCCCTGCTTTCAATTCTTTGGGGTACATATCCAGAAATGGAATTGCTGAATTATATAATAATTCTATTTGTAATATTTTTAAAGATTTATTTTATTGATTTTTGACAGAGAGAAACAGAGACAGAGAGAGACAGAGAGAAAGGGGAGGGCTCAGAGCAGTCTCTATAGTTGACATTAGTTTTTCCATATAGTTTTACTCCAGAGGTGGGCACAGGGCTATGCAGGGCAGGAACTGGGCCAGGAGCCTCCCACGTAGGTCCCGGCAAGAACTGAACTGGGAGCAGTCCCCAGTTCAGCATGTGGGTCCGCATGAGCCGGGGCCAGGATTCGATCCTCGGTCCTCGGGGCTTCAAAGCGAGCGCTTTACCCACTGAGCCATCCCAACTTTCCCTCTATTTGTAATTTTTTGAGGAACCACCACACTTTTTCCCACAGTGGCTGTACTATTTTACATATCCATCAACAGCCTACAAGAGTTCCAACAAAGGTATCATTGTCAACACTTGTTATTTTTAATTTTTTATAGTAAGCATCCTAATGGGTGTGAGGAGGTATTTCATTGTGGTTGTGGAGTTGTGTGGGTTCTTTATATATTCTGGACGTTAACCTCTTATCACATATATGAGTTATAAATACCCCTCATTTCATGGATTGCCTTTTCAATCTGTTGGTTATTTTCTTTGATACTCAGACTTTTTCATTTTGCTATAACCAAATTTTGACACAGCCAACTTATCAATTTCTCTTTCATTACCTGTGCTTTTGGTGTCATATTCGAGAAAGCATTACCAAATTCAATGTCATGAAGCTTTTCCCTATTATTTTCTAAGAGTTTTATAGGTTTAGGCCTTCATTTTAGATGATTGATCCATTTTGAGTTAATTGTTGTATATGGCATGAGGTAAGGCTCCAACTTTATTCTTTTGCATGTGGGTATCCAGTTTTCTTAGCACCACTTGTTGAAAAGAACTATTATTATTTATTTTAATGCTCGAAGTATTCTGGATGTGGCCAGTGGAAGTGTCCTTAAGCTGGCTCCTGTGCCCTTTTAACATGTTTCCATCATTTGCTGAGCACATCTTTCATTTAGATCAGGAATCCTCAACCCCTGACCACAGACCAGTACTGGTCCATGGCCTGTTAGGAACGGGACCACACAGCAGGATGTAAGTGGTGGGTGGGTGAGCAAGAGAAGCTTCATCTGTATTTATAGTCACTCCCCATTGTTCACATTACCTCTTGAGCTCCGCCTCCTATCAGATCAGTGGTGCCATTAGATTCTGATAGGAGCCCCCTACCTTCCATCTGTCTTCTATGAAACCGGTCCCTGGTGCCAAAAAGGTTGGGGACCGCGGCTTTAGAGTACATCAGGAGGTTTCAGGCTGATCTTGTACTTTCCTAGTCCTGGTCCTGGAGTCAGCATTTACCCCAAGAAAACTTGTTTCCTTTTAGTGGAGATTGGCATTCAGGAAACTGAGATCTGGGTATTAGAAGCTGATTCTAGGCCCTCTCAGTAGACAGAGTTAGAATATTATATACATATATGGTATTATATATAATGTATAATCAATCCATAACATATGTATATAAAAGTATTATGCATTCTATCTTATTATATATCTACTTATATATTACAGTCCACGAATTTCTATTGATATCCACAGTATCAGTCCCACACCAGAGTCTATCCTAGCCTTTCCCTTTTCTATAATTGTAGCTCCTTCAACAGTGAGAATCTGGATTCTTATTGCTCATTCCTAGGATACACATCCAGTAGTTTCAGATTCACTAACCGATACCACTGTGGAAGACACATCTACCAACTGGAGGTCAATATTTGTTACAGTCCTTTTTGTCTTTTTTCTTTAAAGGTTTATTTTATTGTTTTGAGAGAAGGAGAGAGAGAGAGAGAGAGAGAGAGAGAGAGAGAGAGAGAGAGAGAGAGAGAGAGAGAGAGAGATGGGGGGAGGGCCCAGAGCAGTCTCCATAGTTGTACATAATTAGTTGTGACATATTTTCACTCCACACAGGTGGATGTGGGGCTGCACGAGGTGGGAACAAAACTGGGGACCTCCCACATGGGATTCAAGAACCTTTGCCATAGTGCTATTGCAGTGGTTATCAGTTGTGCCACAGTTCAGCATATGGGTTTGCATGGGCCAGGGCCAGGAATCAAACCCCAGATCTTGTGATTGCAAGGCAAGTGCTCAACCACTGAG
Organism: Craseonycteris thonglongyai; assembly: GCA_004027555.1. Lineage (NCBI taxonomy): Eukaryota > Metazoa > Chordata > Mammalia > Chiroptera > Craseonycteridae > Craseonycteris > Craseonycteris thonglongyai. The sequence continues at coordinate 12,778 of PVKE010042690.1, forward strand.
CTATCCCAGCATCCCACGAACTGGTACTGTTGCCAATATTTTTAAAATGATCAACTATGCTGCAATGAAAAACTTTGTGCATATGTGTTTTCAAATTGGTGGAGGTGTACCTTTAGGGAAAATTGTTGGAAGTTATATACCAATTCCCCTCCATTGGGGTATGTATATAAGACATTTAAAAAAGCAAAGAAGAAAAGCTGCTATTCACAAGAGAAACAAAACAGTCTTTCTTGCTGCCATTCAATAGTCCATGTGGGTTTTAAGATTGAGGGATTTAATTTCTCAAAGACTGGTTTTACAGCGTCATTAAATTTCACCAACATTGTCAGAGTCTCTGCAGGTAGTTATGCCCTCCCCCCACAACCTGATGCTGGCATGGGATCTGCCCATTTCACAGAGACAGCAACTGAGGTCACATGTGATAAGCCACCTGAGGAGCCATCTATAGACAGGTATCTGTGATTCAAAGCCTGTCATTTTGCTACAAGTGGTTTTAAAGATTTATTTTATTGTTTTTGACAGACACAGAGAGAGAAGGGGGAGGGCCCAGAGCAGTCTCCAGAGTTGTACATCAATGAGTTTTCGACATAGTTTTATTCCATACAGGTGCGAGCAGGACCGTACAAGGTGGGAGCTGCGCAGGACGGGAACCGAACTGGGGCCTCCTGCATGGGAAGTACACCCCAGTTCCGCATGGGGCAGGGCCAGGATTTGATCCTCAGATCTTGGGACTGCAAGGTGAGCACTCAACCCACTGAGCCATCCCGGTTTCCCCTACAGGCAATTTTATTATTATTTTGTTATTGTTTTTGACAGAGAGAGAGAGAGAGAGAGAGAGAGAGAGAGAGAGAGAGAGAGAGAGAGAGAGAGAGA